>JAOYMZ010060147.1:0-13070 GCA_025802335.1 Pinguicula primuliflora
ATTCTCCACCAGTGCTTGCATGATCTTCAGAATGTATCAATTACTAAGTATATGGAAGAAATAGATGATGAATGAAAAGATCCAAAAAGATGAAGACAACAAAGCAATGTCTCAAGGATACCGCTGGAGGGAGGGATCCTAGCATATCCTTCAAGATATAGGGTTCCAAAACCTCCAGGAATGTCTCTACAAGACAAATAAGAGGCATAAATTGTTCAATCAAACTTACCACAGTTAGAGAGAATAATTTCCAATCTCTCAATAAGATGGAATGATAGGTAGCCCAGGTAAACCTATAAATAAAATTAGTTTAACTTTGACACAATGAAATCAAGAATCACCTTTCTGGTGAGCATCATCAAATTTAGCCATAATATCGTCAAAGAGGACATCAGTTCTTCGTATATGCACACAAAATTCAACTGCAACACGGCCAGTACGGATGTATTGATCCTTAGTCTCATCCGATTGGTCCAGCTTGGAATTTTGGCTGTAAGATGTCACTGATATATAGGAAAAAACTTCCTTTATATACAATTGAAGCAACTCCACAAGATATGGCATCATGCTCCTTTGTGTGTCATCCAAATTCCTGGGAAGGTCCAGAACACCATGTAATTCGCCATCGTAGATAGCCATCCCAGTGTTTAAGGCACGCTCCCAGTCACCTGCTTTCTGCAGAACTTCAATCCGTTCCTTCCAAGAAAGGAGGCGGCAAACTATGAGGCTCTCCGAACCCAATACGTATATAGAAGCACCTCTAACAGCAACACTATTATGATAAGCTTTCTGAGGATTTCCAAAAGCATTAGTAAAATGTCGATGATAGGAAATGAGATCATTCCCTCTAAATCCCTCCACAGAAAAGCTTGTCTGGTGAATCAGATTTCCATCTTTAGCGAAAAAATGGAGCTGCGCGTTAGAAGTGAGGATGGCCAAAATCTGTGTGATACAATAAAGAACATGACATTTCACCCGAAACCTCACCCAAAACAGGCACCACATTAAGAAAATTACTAAAAAGGAAACAAGTTTGGGTAAATCAGTATAATGAAAAATTAGAGATGCTAAACCTGATCAGTCAACCATGCCAGGCCTCAAAAGCTCAGCCACTTGGACTGTTCTATCCCAAGCAATTGCAAGCAGAGAAACCTTATCCGATGTCTCAATAGAAGAATTTTCTACGAGAACAGATAAAAGTAAATGCTCTGTGAAACAAAAAATAGCCAAAAAAACAATGATATTATCACGTGTACCAGATGAGGAATCAACTGACTTAGTTGTGCATTTCCATGCATCATACGGCATTGCACCCTCTCTGACATCATCAGGTTTGGGAATTTGAGTGTGCACTTCCTGATGAGGACTAACTTTTGCCTAGAGAAAATATGGCATGATGAAGATAAGGTGGAGAACCAACATTAAGGGCATAATGAAAGATGACCAAAGAATGCTATAGTACACGTACAACTGTAGCAGATTGATGAGTAATAAATATGACAACCCCTTCTTCAACCACGGATTTAATTGTGCTGCTAGTATCAGTAGATGCTGCAATGCTACTTTGAGAGCTCATCAGACCTTCATCACAAATCAATGCAGAAGCACACAGTACTCGGCTTGTTGTCTCATCCAAGAATTTCAGCTGCAATCACTTTAGTGATGAATCATCTAGCTATGTAATAAAGCTTTAAAAAAAAATACTATTATCAACCTTTACTGTTTTTGTGATGGATATTCTATTCCTATTAAGCCATCCAAATGAGAAGCTGATCAACTTGACCACTCCCTTACTGTCACCACTAACCACATTAAACTGACGAGACACTTGAGTTTCTGAACCCATATATAACAAGTGAACCACTGGAGCTTTATGCTCACTTATAAATTTCAGAGCCGAGGCCTTCTGCATGTCCCAGACAATATAATGGCCATCGCTATATCCTGAAAATAGTAGGTCCCCTTGTGGATTAAAGCACAGGGGAAGTTACAGGGGCTTGAGATCAATCCCCTGGTATACCAAGGTGTGTAATCTGAAAATGCATTATTTTCAGCATTAAAGCAATATAAGTCAATATAGCAGCACGTGCAGACAGAGTAAAAATTATTCTGAGAAGGAGGCTTTCGGTGTAAAACGAATTGAGTATTACAAATCAAAGAACAATTCATCATTCAAGTCCAATAGCCAATGCAGTTGCTACCAATGAGATTAAAAAATAATGGATAGTAACTATTTTATTGGACCTTTGCATCCATCTCGTCAACACAATGAAGGGTGTACTTGCTAAACCAAACAAGAATTGAGCCTTTAGAAATTCTTATTGCAATGTAGTTGCAATGTACAGCCACAACATGAGGGGATCCATTATCTCGCTGGTAAGCTTGGGACGAGATGGTCCTAGTAACAGCATTATTGATATTAACATCAAAGTAGCCTATTGGTGTAGAGCCATTTTGCAAACCCTGAAGCCTCATTGGAAGGGCTGCTGTGCCTTCTTCGTAGTGCAAGCCTGTAAACGCTTGCTTCTTTTCAATTTCTTCAGCACATTCAAGTGGATTTGGATGAGAATCCAATTCTTTATCCAAATTTATATCATTTCCCGGTGGAGAAACAAAATCTTCTAGTGCACCTGTTTGGTCAGTGCGTGAGTTAGCACTATTTCGCTTCCTTGTTTGAGACATAAGGTTACCAGTATCACTTGCTTTTTCACAACCACTATTATCTTCAACGTTATCAACAAAATTGGCATTTGAGGGCAGTCCAAGAGTCTGGTTATGTTCACCAGGTCCCAAACCTTCAGGGTATTCCTCATTTTTCCCATCAAACAAGGCGACAAATCTTTCTCATTAATTTCACTGCCTTGCAGTGCAAATTCTGTCCCAGTTTTAACAGGAAAAATATTCTGGCTGTGAGACAATGGCATTGTGCAATCTTCATCAACCCTCTGTATGTCATCCTCTTCAACAGTCATTGAAGTTCTAGACTGTGAATGAACTTCAGGAACCTCGGCAGAGTTATTCAAAGGATGGACTGCAATAGAATAGGCCTACCCGGTATCTTCTGTTTCCGGATCATTATCTTCAGAAGGAAAGCTCTCCAATTTAGCTTTTTTTTCTTCATGAATATTGCTGCCTGGAATATTAGAGTGAGCCCCCTCCAGAACAGTTCCAGCGCCAGACCCACTGAGGGGAACTCTTGAAGCCACACCTAAAGGTGAAACTAACAAACCATCACCGGAGATGATCTTCTTCTTCGTTTCATAAACTGATGCTTTCTGTAACCCAGCGGTATTGGCTCTCCGTAACTTAATGGCTGTGGCGTGAGGTGTGTGAATTACCCTCGATGCCGCAACAGCAGCAGCCAGTGCAACAAACCCTGGCTTGGCATTGGATCCGATCCCACCACCAAAAAATTTTGGCAAAGCGCTGGCCGCGTGACTAATTCTGTTACTTCCGCTATACACCCCCAACACCAGGACCAGAGGCTGAAGTGGGTTTATTATATTCATTAAGCGCACTCGAGTATGGACGCGAAACTCTCCGGAAACTAGTCAAGACGACATCATCATCCGTGACGCCGCCTCTGTCTGGGTGGCGGAAGTAGTGCTGAGTAGAAGAGGAAGTGGATGGGGAAGAAGGCGGAGAGGGAGAGGACGAATCGTGGTGGCGCATGATTTCGTCGACGCTCCGGCGGTTGTCTTCATCATCATCGGAGTCATCAAGCTCTACATGAGATTGTAGAATCGCGTTGATGTCCATTGCAGATAGCTGTTCCATGCGCAGAGAGTCGACAGTGACAATTTGTTCATAAGTCCCGATCTTCATCGTCTTCAACGGGAAGTCCGATTCATGGAAGGGGGAACTAAACTGAGCTTCAAAACTATTTTTTTAATATTAATTTGTTTAAAAAAAATTTATTTAGTCATAGACTTTGTCAAAAAAAAAAACATTAAAAAAGCATTACGCTGGCCGTAATAAAATGGGCACAAAATGACCCGACATGACATGGTTACACCCATCGACGGCCCGGGTCGGGAGCAATAAAATCATGAGTGCCCGGTGCCTCTCTCGTGTCTCGGATAGATCTCACTCGGCCGAAATTTGGGTATGCAGAGTCTTACTCCAATCTCCTTCCTCTCCGTCTACTGCTTTCATGTCGTTTGCTATCGGTTACAGATACACATGGAAGCACACACAAACGATGTCTATGACCTTTTGCAGCCTTTTAATCAGAAAACCCCTATTTTTCCACAATCTAATTTTTCATGACCTAACGGGGCTTTTATTGAAACTCAGCATTGCTTGGTGTTTCTACTTACTGAGGGTCTTATTTCGTTGGTGGGCATATAGTTTGGTTTCCCATCAAATGGTAGATGAATGCATAAAGGTTGATACTATATATATTCTTACAATTGTTCACTGGGATGGATGAGCAGAGTGTGGGGAACTTGAGAGGCGAGCGGGGTGAAGCAGAACCCCCTACAGGTGTAGAACGTTGCTTGGGTTGTTGAGATTCTGCAAGGGTGCTCAAGGTAGCATTGTCCCAACCTCTAATTGAGGTCTTTTGCGTCGTTGTTCTGTCATAGAGTTAAAATTAGTCAATGTCTTTTCAGGAAATAGTGGGTTCTTGAAGTTTTTATTTGCACTTCAATGGCAACTATTGTGTCGACTGTGTGTTATTCCTGATGTTATGGGTTTCTTAGAATGTTTTGCCATTATAGTGACAATTGAAGTGTAGCTTTGTTTTCGTACATTGGGATTTGCTAAACAAGTGATCTAGGAAGGATGGAAGGCTACTGCATATCAATATGGGCTGGTTACCAATGACTAACTGTGTTTCAGTTTAGGGTGTTTTTTGACCTCAGAAGAATAAGTCATGGCAGTTTTTATCTTCCATAGCCTACCAAAAAAAAATTCATAAACTGAACAATTGCAGGTGCTCGTTGGTTGTGGCTTCCCACCCAGAAATTTGTATACCAAAAGTAGCACAAACGAGAACAAAAACTTTATGCCCTATATATCCATCTGTCCAGAAAATGGTTGTGCTCGTGCATTCTTATCCACACACCTTCCTAAGATATTGACATATAAATCCTGTATCCTTGCACCTCTCACATTCAGAACCAGAAATTGATGCATTAGAAATTCATCATATTTAAATGCCTTTCAGCCCATATCCTACAATCCGCAAATGATTTTCTCTTATCCCTGCTGCCATAGTGACATTATAAGCGTGCAGATTCTGTTGGTGGACAGAAGGCTGCAGCTCAGTTTGTGTTTATTCTGCGTGTCAAGACTCTAAGTACAAGAACATCATGGCTGATAATGCTGAAATTGAGGACCGCGTTGATTTTGATGATGATAATTACACGGAAGAAGATGATGATCCTGAAGAAGATCCTGAAGAAGAACCCATGGAAGATGAAGCAGCTGAAGAAGATTTTGAAAGAAGTGGTGAAGAACCTCAGGAAGTTGTACAGATTGAGAATGCCGGGAAACAGAAATCCCACGGAAGTGGCAGAGATGATATCCGGGTAGGGCATGTGGAAGATAGTGAACATTCTGCATCCATTACAGAAGATGAGATAGAAAAACATACTGAACTTCTCTGCCTTCCTCCTCATGGCTCCGAAGTTTTCATTGGAGGACTTGTACGTGATGTTTCAGAGGAAGACTTGCGAGAGCTCTGTGAACCCTTTGGCGAAATTTGTGAGGTATGCTCTTTTTCGATACTTAAAACATCATTTCAAAATAAGCACATAACTCGATCAAAAATCTTTTCAATTTCTTATTAATATTGTGATAATCTTCACATTTGTAGTTACCTTCTTAATCAGCTAGCGTAGGACAATATATTTTAACTGTACAATTCTCTATGATCTCTACATAACATGCAGATTAGAGTCATGAAAAACAAGGACACTGGTGAGAGCAAAGGCTTTGCTTTTGTTTCTTTCACAACAACAGATGTGGCACAAAAAGCTATTGAAGAATTGCACAGCAAAGAGTTCAAGGTTAATTTAATCTTAAACAATGAAATCTTAGATTTTAGTTTAAAGCTAAAAGGGGTAAGTGCAATGCTGCTTGCTATTCTAAACTTTGTTCCATTTTTTGTTTTACTTGTCGTGCCTTCTGGGCTGCAGGGGAGAACACTGAGGTGCTCACTGTCTGAGACTAAATACAGGCTGTTCATCGGGAATATTCCTAAGAGTTTAACTGATGACGAATTCAGAAAAATCATCGATCGAACTGGTCCCGGGGCTGAAAACATTGAGCTCATAAAGGTCTTTCGGGGGATTATTTTGTGTACAAATGATGATTCATGCATCCGTACACTTATTTTCTTGAATAATTATCATGCATGACTTTTAAGGTTGGTTTTTTTAATCTTGACCTCATACCGTATTCTGACTACAGGATCCACAAAATCCAGTCCGTAATCGTGGTTTTGCATTCGTGGAATATTATAACAATGCTTGTGCCGATTACTCCAGGCACCGAATGTCGGCTGCAAGCTTCAAGTTGGATGGCCACACACCAACGGTTACGTGGGCTGATCCAAAGATTACTCCTGATCACTCTGCTGGTGCTTCTCAGGTATTGGCTCAATATTAAAATTGCAAATGGTATTAGGATTTGAAATTGATTGCCTTGTGAATTCAACTCGAATAATTATCTTAAGTAGTTCGTTATTTGAAATGCTTGTTCTGAACGTTATGAATGATTATGTAGATGTCTCGAGAAATTTGCCATCATCATAATATACATCATGCAGATGCGCAATATAAGTAGATTTTATGATATAATATTAGAAGTAATGTGGGCAATGTGCATCTTTTTTATTTTAGCTCATTCCCTTTTGAGGAGACTTGGTGGCGGTGTATTATCTTAACAAATGAGATTTGCTCAATGTTTTTGGCATCATTCTGAGATTTGACAACATAGGATTGATTTTTAATTGCTGCATTTCTCCCGCATATGTTGAATACTTGATGAGTCCTAAATGCTGGAATTTTATTAGCTTTGAATACTTGACAACGAAGTGCAGCGTCCACTATTGGTCCTCATTAAAAAAGTTGTCGTAAATGGATATTCCTTGCAAACAAGTAAAATTAATTCCAGAAGTAAAACGAATGGATCTGTATTTTTTTATTAATTCATTCATTTATCGGAGTTATACCAGCTTCGAATGTCCCACTATTTTGATTGTTTGTCCAAGGCTCTTATATTTGCTGGGTTTGATAGTGACAGAATTTAAGAACGTATTTGTTTCCTCTTCTGAAGATATTGTACTGCTTTTACTGCCAATTTGTACTGCTTATCCAGGTCAAGGCTCTCTATGTTAAGAACATTCCTGAAAGCACAACCACCGAACAATTAAAGGAACTCTTCCAGCGCCATGGTGAAGTTATAAAAGTGGTTATGCCGCCTGCTAAAAGTGGTGGAAAAAGGGACTTTGGGTTTGTCCACTTTGCAGAAAGGTCGAGTGCATTAAAGGCTGTTAAAGAGACGGAGAAGTACGAGATAAATGGTTTGTTCTTACTTTTTCTCACTACTTCGCAATCAAAACTATGCTTGAGAAGCTATGCACTGAATTCTAAATCTCTTAACGTTATAGACGACATACACACAATTCCAACCACTTACGAAGTTTGTTTTATCTGAATGCACCGCGTGCTCTATGCAATTAGTTACCATTATGATCAGCTTTGACAGTTCAGTTGCCACCACCGTGTATGACATCAGTATGTGTCGAATGCAGGCAAGATGTTGGAAGTAGTGCTTGCAAAACCTCAGGCTGAGAAGAAGTTCAATGCAACTAATCCCCACCATCCTCAAGTCCCGAACTACATTCCTCATCCAGGATACGGTGGTATACCAGTAAATTCTTATACACCACCTCTAGCTGCTGGATATGGCGCAGCAGCCGGGTTCCAGCAGGTAGTCAACGGATCCTATTGTCTCCCTCATGTGGTTTGCTTTGGTATGAGAGTCGACTGACGTCATGTACCATTTTAGCAGCCTATGATTTATGGACGGGGGCCAATGCCAGCAGGAATGCAGATGGTGCCAATGGTTTTACCAGATGGTCGAATTGGCTATGTTCTGTAAGTTGCCCTCTTATTCATCAGGTTGTGCGTTTCCAGAACATTGACGTATCATGCTTCTTTACAGCCAGCAGCCTGGTTTGCAAATGCCACCTTCTCTAAGCCTACGACCAAGGAGGAACGATAAGAGCAACGGTGGTGGTGGCTCCATGTCGAGAGGAGGAACGAGCAGCGGTAACGAGGATAGTAACCGTAACAGACGGTACAAGCCCTACTAGAAGTGAGTGCAGGCAGCATCACAATGTTTGTAATTTTGAAAGGTGTAGCAGCAGCAGGAAGCCGATGCTTTGTTCAGCAGCTTTGTAGTATGTGAAATGGGGTTGAGAACTTGAAAGCATTAGAAAGCCATAGACAGCAAGTAGACTTTCCTTTCTTTTGTTGTTTGGGATTCTGCAACCGAGTACGCCATTGGAGGCAGAGCTTCATAAACTTTTTATATGAATTATGTTTGGTTTACTATTATTAGAGCATGATGATCTGAAACCCAAATAACTGGTCAAATTTCAGTACACACAAAAGTTGGGAATTTTTTCAAACGAACGCAGGCTTTCACCTCTGTGCAAATGCTTCAAGTTTCCTTCCGAGATCCTCCAATTGATCTCCCCATTCCGGTTTGATTTGCAGGGGCCTCGCGTTACTGTCTTCATTCTCCCTCGGCCCATCGCCGGCGAACTTGGAAGCAGGAGCGGTGCCACTCTTCTTCCCTTTATTCTTCTTGGCTTTCTGAGCTCCGGCTCTGCCGAGTGCCATCAGTACGTCAGCGCCACTCAACTGCAACTGCTCCCCTTGCTCCTTTACTTCTTGCTTCTGCGCTGCTGCTAGGGATGAGGACTGCGATGTCGACTTCTGTTTCGATTTTAGGGCAATTTGATGCTCTGATTCATTAGGATTGAAGACCGTCTTTAATGCTTGCCCTAATCCGCAGACCATTTGTCTGCTCTGGCTGTAGAGAGTTGCCCTGGAATAACTTCGCCGATAAGATTCGCCACCGAAGAAGGCGGTGGGAGTCCAATTTCCGAGTGCCTGAGGTGGAGCTGCGGACCACCACATGATCGATTCTGTTGGACTGCCTGCTGCTTTTGTGGACCCAAGAAACGGGGACTACGGCTATCGCCAAACCTATTATCGACCACATATACGTAAAGTTGCAGCATATCCAAAGGTTTAAACCTTTAGAGATAGGTAAATGCTCTGCACGGTGGTGTTCCTCGGGTAAGTGTTGTAGTTAAACTCGAGAACTATTCAATCACATAATTGCCATCGAATTGAATTGAGGATAAATTATCCAGTGCAGAATCCTATATCCAGATTAATGATCTTACATTCAGAATGATAATCCAGACCATTCAAGTGTTGGCCATTAATGACCTAATTCATTAACGCGGACATAAGGAGTCTAGACCATAAAACTACTCTAAATTGAGTGGTTTTGGATTTGTTTCAACGCATTGAAATGGATGGTAACAATATATTTCCTTACAGGTTTATGTATGTATGCAAAATTCACATCTGAGGGAAAGGATTCCCTGTACAGTTTTCTTTTATATGCATCTTTCAACAGATCGCACTCCGTGATGATGTTACAGAGAGTGGAAGTAGAAACAGTATATGAAAATAATTACTTTGATTTTCTTTTTGCAGTCTATCGTCATGGAGTAAAGCAGAGAGAGTTGGATCCTTCATATGAATGCTGGCACCTTCACCGGATACCTATCAATACAATCCATCCATGGATTGCCATTCTCTTTAGCAGAAATATCCCCCAGGGCTCTCCACACCGCGCTGTTACACTTGAAACCTGAACCGAAACCAATCTGCCACACCCTGTGGCCTTTCAACACACGGCCTTTTGCTTCTGCATAGGACAGTCCATACCACAGTGAGCTGCTTGATGTGTTGCCAAACCGATGAAGGGTCATTCTGGATGCCTCCATGTTCTCATCTGTCAGTTTCATATTCATCTGTGTTGAATCAAGAACAGCTCTTCCTCCAGCGTGTATGCAGAAATGGTCGAATGCCAACTTGAAGTCGGGTATATAGGGCCTTACCTTCATTCCTAGTACCTTTCTTTTCAACAAGGTCATAAGAAACAGTGCTTGTTCCGAAAGTGGGAGAACCAGAGGCCCTAATGTGGTGATGTTCGCTTTCAAAGCTTCACCGGCCGTTGTTGTCAAATCCTTTGCTAGTGATATTCCGACTATACTCTTGTCATCTTCTCTTTGGATAACGCAGTTGTAGCTCTTATCTTCATTTCCTCCGTGTGTTCGGACCGTGTGCAAAAGCTGGTACTTGGACCGCTTCCTGTCGCTGCATTTGTTTGATAGAAGAATGGCTCCGCATCCCATGCGAAAGATGCAGTTGGACAGAAGCATGGATCGATCATTTCCAAAATACCAGTTGAGGGTGACGCTCTCCGTGCTCACAACAACTACATACGCGTTGGGATTTGCCGCAAGCATGTGTTTTGCCAGGTCTATAGATATGAGTCCAGCGCTGCAGCCCATTCCACTCAGATTAAATGTCTTGATATCGCTTCTGAGCTTGAAACGGTTTACAATCATGGAACTGAGAGATGGGATTGGACAGAATAAGCTGCAGTTGACTATAAGGATCCCAATCTCCTCAGGCTTCACTCCCGTCTTTCTTAACAGAGATTCCACTGCATCATACATAACAGACTCCGCCTCTGATCGAGATTGATCCACGCAAAGGTTCGGCGGCCTGTTGGTGACGCCTGTTGGTAGAGCAGTCTCATCCCCTAGCCCGGAACGATGTGATACTTTAGCCTGGAAGTCAATCGACTGCTGAGAGAAGAAGCCCGTATCCACTGTCATCTGCATGAAAGCATCTACGGATATTTTCCTTCCATCCTCTGGCTTGCAGCAGGCAAAATCAACCAAGTAGACTCTCGGTCGTTGTTTTCTAGACCAGTAGAGGACCAGCAACAGCATGATTGAAGTTGGAGCAGCAGTTACGACGATGGTGGCAATGTCCAGAACAGGTTTTTGAGCTGTCAGCATGTCAGAGAAAAGTCTGAACCCCATATCAGTGAGTTGAAATGTTGTGTTAACAACCACAGTCGAAACGATTAAGAAGATGATGAGAGTGGCCGGCTTGCACGCATAACCGTAGCCTAACTTGACATATTTCAGCTTCACGGACTGCAAGAAATCAGGAAGTTTCCGCCGGATGTTGACGACCACCGAAGAAGAATCATCGAAGACCACTTCAGCCCGGGTTCCTTCCTCATTCATCGCCGTGTTGCTAATGCTATCCAAGAGAGAAGGAATATATATAGCTTTGATGAAACTTCGCTTCAGAACCGATATACCCCACCCCTCTCATCCCACCTCCACGTACGTGGTGGCGCACACACATCCGTTTGTTTAATTTTTTTAAACAAACCCCAACCAGTGTGCGGATGTGGGTGGGTGGGATATATCAGTTTTGGATAAAGAGTGCTGGTTCTGATAGCTAAACTACTGAAGAGTGGGGATGGAGAGAAAAATGGTCCTGAAAAGAAGAAGTCACCAACCTGTCTAAGACTAATAGTCCTGGTAAATCAGGTAACCAACCAAAATTATCCTGTGAAGTTGGGTATAGTGGGATGGGAGCTCAACTGTTATTCCTGCAAGAAGGAACACATCATCCAGATCAGTTTTATTTTACTCCTGCTTGCCTCGGATCAGTAAGGCAAATATGGAGAGCTTGCAACTGCACAAACTACGTAGCAAAGGTACGTGCCGCCATATGAATATGTAAAAACTACATGTTCTTTTGGTAGTGTAGTACACTTAGAAAGCTGTGGATGGATGCAGGTGAGAAGGAATGTTACAGAATAAGCACGGGTTGCCTATGCTATGCCTTGCCACTGGGGCTGCTGCATATGATAGCTCTCAACTGCAAAATAAATGCGACAGACAGGCAGTTGCGGGGCCAACCGGGGCGTGGGGTGCACTGGCACCCTTGAATTTTTTTTTCATTGTACATGCACCACCCTACTCTCTATATTTAGATCTACAGAATTTGCACTCAATGTGACACACACTAATCAGACTTCTAGATCCCGCCACTGCAGACAGCCACCACCAATACGGCACAGCGTCGGCCAATACAACGTGGAGTTGACTTGCTACAACAAATCCGCATCAAACACCTCAATTCATTCATGGTAAAATTATTTCGGATTTTCCTTTGTTTACTTTTATGGATTCTTTTGCATGTTCGACAAGTTCGAGGCGAGGGATTGATTGATTGATAATTGATTGATAATTGATTAATAATTGATTAATAATTGATTGATTGCCTTGATTCATATACTTCGGTTTATGTAGCTGTTGAATTAATAGATATGAACAAGTGTCACAACTTTCACAATCTGAAATCAAGCCAAGCTGGTTCATAAAGCAAAAGTCATGATTCACAGGGAAACTACACAATGCACTATTCTTATCAGCAACTATCAAAGTAATTAAAGATTCAGAAATGCATAATTTTTAAATTACTATTCCAAATGACCTAAACTAAAATTCTCCAGATAGCTATGCAAGCAAGGAACAAGTGTTCAGAAGGTAGTTTATCCAAACTCTCAACAGAACGTGAGATAAAGATTTATGAATGAAGATGACTCGGGATTTCAATATATTGTTTAACAATTATGCTTCAGTTAATTTATATTGCAACTTGGATCTTTTCTTGTTAAGTTTGAACCATAGAACCCTTGTATAATCAGCCCTTTAGACCAGCAGCCGATTAGTCTAACCAATTTGAAGACAGGTTAGGGGTAACACCCCAAAGACGGTCAATTGGTACATACAAAGAGTGAGATGAGTCACTCTTCTAAAACTTGAGGTCTTGTTCTTAAAATGGCACCAGGGGTTAGGGATAACACCCCAAGGACGGTGGTGTGGGCTATTCTTTTGTAGATTTCACAAATACACCGTCGTGCTATTTGCAAAACAC
>JAOYMZ010060158.1:0-13070 GCA_025802335.1 Pinguicula primuliflora
TATGTGCGGAAATATATGTAGAAAATGGAAGTTGATATTTAATAACATCTACTAATATTTTATAAGTGGAGTTCCATCTTACGCGCATATTAATATTCAATTTTTTTGAGACATTTCATATACTTCACATATTTTTTTAAATTCAAATATTCTATTGTTTGAAGCTCTAATTCAATTAATTTCATACTAATTATTTTTTTTAATTGTCCAATTCATGTCTATATAATGTGTAACTACACTTGAATATGATTTTCTAGATGCAGAATATGACCAAATATCACAAGTTAAAGCAAAAGAATAATTATTAGAGGCAAATTCAGATTTAAGCACAAAATTGTAATTATTATAATATTTCATAATATCATTTCTACTAGTGACCCTACTCAACCTAGTATATCCGGGATAGAGTGTTTTGCAAAATTCTTCAAAATAATCATTATTCGCAATATTAATAGGCAAATTCATACAACATATTAATCTAACTAAAGCTTCTCTAGTAGTTCGTTAATCGAATTTTCAAGTACTTACCGACTCATCCTTACCAAATTGCAGTTTTATTTGGATGTCACCGGAAGGAGTAGAGGAGTAATACTTCTTTTGATAGTGAGTTCTCATGGTTGAAGTGCCGACATTAGAATCGGCCTTGTAAACCGTCGTACAATATCTGCATCTAGCTCACTCATTCTTCGTGTCATCCTCCTCAATTTCAAATTCGTAAGAATAATGATCTCACAAGTCGGATTTAGTCTTTAGTTTCTTAAATGAAGAAGTTGAAGAACAATCATAATCTATAGAATTGAAGAATAATATAGAAGAATAATGCAAATTGGAGAATAATAGAGAAGAATAAAAAAATTAAAAGAATTGTTAGTGATTTTTTAAAGGAAGAAAATGAAATATTTATAAGTAAAGAATAGAATAAAAAAAAGTTGTACACAGCCATTGAATAAAGGCTCTATACAATTAAAAAAAATTCTCTCTAACATGAAAGAGCCTCACTCTTTCAATCAATCAGACAATCACACATGTTTCCTCATAAAAGAACAAGAACAAAAATACCGCAGTTTGGCCAAAACTAGACTGCCAAACCGAACCGTCGATTCCGGTCCAGACTAAATATACCAATATATAATTTTTAAAAAATTAGTAAGTTATTAAAGTAAACTAGTGATTTGCCTCAGAGATCTTGGTGGATGAAAGTTCATCAAACGGGAATAAATATCTATCGACTCCCATCAAGAGTAGCAAATATCGTCTCACATCAACGGCCAATCACAGGAAAAAATAAGAGCATTGAAAAAGTATTTTTTGGGGAATAGACAAAAATGTTGTTGAAGAAGATCAGAAGTAGCTGGATCATATGGTCCGGGATAAACGAATATTCTCTTCGATTGTGACCTGAATCTCCAATAAACCCTTTCATCCACAGAACAGTTATGACTAACACAAACACACAACAAGCAACAACAATTACACGTTGTCAAAAAAAGCAATAATTACACTGATAATTACAACCAGACAACCTTGTGCTCACATCGAAGTATGGAAAAAAATATAAACAGTTCAGGGATTACACGGACAACAACAATTAGTCATACTTTTTTATTATCAGTGTACCCTGAACTGTTTATATTTTTTTCCATACTTTGATGTGAGCACAAGGTAGTCGGTTGTAATTATCAATGTAATTGTTGTTGCTTTTTTTTGACAACGTGTAATTGTTGTTACTTGTTGTGTGTTTGTGTTAGTCATAACTGTTCTGTGGATGAAAGGGTTTATTGGAGATTCGGATCACAATCGAAAAGAATATCCAAATTATGTGTTACGTGACCAAGCAATATGCTCCGTCGGATTAAAAATTGAAGGAACAAATTGCTTTGTCCAGGGTCAATTACTTTGTCCAGGTAGAATTCCTAAGAAGACGAGTCCCAAATTTATCCCACGACAAAAAGACATTTCTTTTTCATTAAATGTGGGTCTCGCCTATAAAATGCGAGAAAATTGCTAGGATGAGTATTCGATCCCCTCCCATCTTCTTCCCTCACCACTACCCGGGCGCGCACACATCGTATTTATCATCTCAGCTACACATGACATTTAGTTTTATACGTACAAAATAATGTTATAATCCTATACATACACTAAAATATCTAAAATACAAAATATATTTAATATAAAATAAATAAAAATTAAAAATCTAAAACTCTATCCCATAAACCATAAGTGCTAAATGTTATGAACTCTAAACCCGTATAAACCAATCCTAAAAATCTAAAATCTCTCCTATAAACCCTAAGGGCTAAATACAATAAACCTAGAGCTAAATGCAATAAATCTCATATAATTATAAATTTAATAAACTGAAAATAATAAACAAATTATAATTTCAAATTATATATATTATATTATACTAGGGGCAAGTTCCGGTGACATGATTTTATACATGCATTTTTAATTCCGGCCACTAGGATTGCCCGTTGACGGAATTGGGCACATCGTTAGAAAGTTTATGCATAGAAGATCATAAGCCCCATATTTAGTTCCGGTTCCGACGACTTCGTCGCCGGAATTTTTTAAACTCTATTTAGGACTACTTAACCCAAAGAGAAAATATGAAGCTAAATTAAACGGTGATAAAGTCGTCAGAATATCACCAAAACTTGAACATATGATCTTCTATGTATAAACTTTCTAACGATGTACCCAATTCTGTCAACGGACAATCCTAGTGGTCGGAATTGAAAATCATGTCTAAAATCCTGTCACCGGGTCCTGCATCATTATACTATATTATATAATACTAGCATACAACCCGTGCCTTAAAGTCACGACAACCGTAAATATACTTACAGAAAATGTGGCTCGCGCGTGACCGCACGCTCCGTAGGGAAAATTCTACCATTTTAGCTTGAATTATAAAAAAATGAAAAATAATTAAATAATAAGTACGTCGGAATTATATGAAGTCGCATATCATATGAAACGAAACGACGCGCTGATCATTATGAAAGCTTCCGTTTCAACAAACGATGAGCGGTTCACCGAATATTTCAAATTATAGGAAAAATAGGGGAGATAATGTTATATGAATAAAATAATAATAGAATAATAAATTTTTATCGAAAAGAAAGGAAAAGAAAACACTCAAATCCAGTGAGGGCAAACGCTGCTAGTTAACTTGAACTTCAAAGAGAACGTTGTGATACCAGTTGTTCTATTGTTGCTTGTGTTGTTTCTTGTTGACGAACTGTTGCTTATGTTCTGTTGAACTCCTGTTGTTTTTAGCTTATGTTTGCTTATGTTTGATTCTGATAAGAGAAGGTTTTGGTTATGAAATGTGCAGGTTCATTGATTCTTTTTTTTTAAATTTTTATTGGGCGGCTGTCATCCTCCACCAAAATTTTTGCGTCGCAATATATGCCCAAATGTAAGAAAAGAAAAGAAAAGAAAAGCCAAAATAAAACACAAAGGGAGTATTTTTGTATATCCATGTTTTGTCTTTGATACACGCTGGGATGCTCATCTGTTCAAATCATCTTTCGAGTTCTGTTTTGGGACTTCAGAGCATTGTCATCAGCCACCGTCCTGAACTTTAGAGTTTTTTTTTTGTTATCTCTACCAATGCTCTTGTCTAGTCCTCATGAGCCCGTTCTCTCCCAGCATTTTTCTAGTGTAGTCTCGTCCCATGCAACCAACAGAACACATCGAGCTCAACAACAGTTCAATTTCCACAACAATATAGAACAACATTTAGTGGAATGAAAAGTTTCTATTCATGCAGTGATATCAGTAAGCAAGCATAAGACAGTTCCCACAAGTCGTTTTTCTTTTTGGCCATTGTTACTTGAAACTAAAAGTGTACCTTTGTCAGGGGTTTTCTGCTAATGTGGAATTGCATCAACCCCTGTGTCTGGTTATACTGCTAGGGGACCCGTGGAAGACTCTGGGGAGCAGCCGAGGTTCTCTTTTATTTCATCTTTTATCCTTGACTTCTCTAAGTTGCCATAATGTTTTAAGGTCCCTTCTCCAATTAGAAGCATTCTCCAATTAGAAGCAGCAAGATTCAATGTCATGATCCCCTCTCCTTCTATTGGTTGTCCTAGTCTCACACAGTGGTATCCAGATCAGGAACAAAACAGAAACCATGTTAATTCAATCTCAGCAAACTAGAGAACGTTAAGTGGAACATCAGTATCACCAGCATCCATCAAAATTCAGCATATGCAGGAGCTTAAAAGTATTGAAGTTTGTAAATGCACTGTCGATTATACCTCTGTCGGAGATGAATGTTAATAATTAGCATTTCATCTCCGTGTAGTCGTAGATGGCAGTATGATTCATTTTTGGAATCTGGCTCGCAGCCGAAGCATCTCGTGAATCTCCATGATTCCATTTCTGACTCACTGTCCCCTCATTTCTCATCCTGTTGGGATGGACTCTTCAGTATAGAAATTATGATCGCCATGCGCCTGGCCCCATTTAGCCTATGGGACTGCCTGTTGACGCTATGTACGATTTCTGGGAAGAAACCGTAGACAAGAAAAACGGGGCATAGTGGCTTTCATTCGAGAGTAAGCAACATAATCTCTCCAGGGGCATTGGTTCGGTTTGTCAGAGAGCAGGTAATGCAAATGTCGGGAAACTGCTACTTCTGCAAAGAGGATTAGATCAGATAGAAGTTTTTGCACGCAGAATTCTGCTCCATCTATTTCAGTGGCACTCCGCTTTAATACACAAGAAAATGCATAAACCAGTGGGTCAGATTTCCTGACAATGCCTCCAATGCCTGTCTTTGTAGTGTTCGAGGAGGGGAGCATGTAGAAATGAACTCGGTGTAACAGCTAATCTGACTTTGGCCGAACTGATGTGTATGCTACAGCAGATCTCTTTAGGGCCTTCTGATCCGAGTATTTGACCTTCAATATTATGCTCAAATGATCCTCAATTTCAGCGACTACCTGGTAAGGGAAGATAGATGAACCCTCAAAGTATGCTTTGCATCGAGTTTTCCAGATATGCCAAATGATGAGAAGAGACAGGATCCAGTTTCTATACGGGAGAGAAGTCTTTTTTGACTGGTTCCATGAGTCAGTCGGAGATCCAGGGTGTTACTGCGACTGGCACATCGAATTTTTTCTCAAAGTGATGCCAGATATATTGGGCAAGCTCCCCGTACGTGAAAAAGATGTTCAACAGATTCCTCATCCAGTTTGGATGGACAACATGTGCATTTAGATGCCAGGAACACACCTTTTCGTTGGACACCCTTTTCCACTGGTAAGGCGCAGAAAATAGCTCTCCAAACTAGTATGCTGATTTTAACAGGCACTTTAGCATCCCAGATGTAACTGAAAACCTTTCCCGGAGGCGCTCTGTGCCTTATCAAATTCCAGGCGAACTTGAAACTAAACTTCTTATCACATGAGGGTTCCCAAATTTGCTGGTCCTTGCAGCCCGTAATAGGAACTGCTAATATAGCTTCTTTAACCGAATCAGGAACCATTTGCGATAAATGCACTGACTGATTCTACTGTACCTGCAGCATCATAGTTATGATTCAGAGTCTCGTCTGCCAGCCATTTATCATTCCACATATTTACATTAGTTCCATCGCCAATGAGCCACCTGGTATGGGCAACCACTGAATTTTTGATTACCAAGAGACGTTTCCATGTGTGGGAGTCAGTGTCTCTAGCTGAGAAAGAGGGATGATGTATCCTACGCCCATATCTGCTAGACAGGAATTCAGCCCATGGGGACATGCCTTGCGAGAAATGCCACCAAAGTTTCAGAGCTGCAGCTTTGCTTATATCTTGTAACCGATGGACAACTAAACCGCCCTCATTCAAGGGAAGACACACCTGCTTCCAGGAAATCCAATGGTGTTTTTGTTTGTCGTCCACTAAGCCCCAAAGGAAGCTAGCAAAAAGTGGCTCCATTTTATGAAGTATCTATTTATTTGGAGCTAGGACCATGAACTGGTAGACTGGAAGCTAGTCAATACATGTCTAATGAGGCTAAGTCTGCCACCAATGCTCAGGTATTTAGCACTCCAGGCCCCCAGTTTATTCTGTATTTTCAACAGCAACGAAGAAAAGAGTGAAGACAGTTTTCGACCTCGGTATAAAGGCACACCCAGATAAGTATGTGGGAAAGAGTTGTGGACGAGCCCTGTCCAGTCAGATATGTTCAAAATCTGTTCAGAATAGGCCAGCTTTGATATAAAAAATTGCTTTTGTGCACATTTATCTTTTGACCCGACATAGCTTCATAGCCTTGCAAGAGAGAGAGGACGTCTCCCAAAGCCTGCTGAGTCCCTTTGGTGAAAAGCATCAAGTCATCAGCAAATCCAAGATGAGATACAGTGGGGCACCCCCGAGGTGACATGTAGGAACATCACGGTTTTGACTCAATAAGAGCGTTCAATCCTCTACTGAGAGCCTCTGCAGATATGACGAATAAAGCTGGGGAAAGTGGGTCACCTTGTCTAACTCCACGGATAGAAGGAAAGAAACCATGAGTCTTTCCGCTCCAGAGTATAGAGAACCAGTTATTGGACAGAAGCTGCCAGATCATGTCTATAACCGTTTCTGCAAATCCAAAAGCACGGAGCACTCGAATTAGGTGAATCCAGGACACTCGGTCGAAGGCTTTTGCCATGTCCAGCTTAATAGCAACATTAAAACCACCCTGTCTGCCGTCTAAAGAGTGGAGCAGCTCCTGGGCGAGCAATGTATTATCCGATATGAGTCTCCTTTTTACAAACCCACTTTGCTGCGGAGAAATAATATAAGGAAGGACATTTGCAATCCTAGACGCCAGAATCTTAGAGATAATCTTACCCACAAAGTTACATAGGCTGATCGAACGAAGATCTGAAACACTTCTGTAACTAACTGAGGTATATTTCCCATAAGCAACGAAAGATCTGTAATAGGTTCGGCTTTGAGCAAATGAGAGTAGTGCTCTATCAATAAATTTGGAATTTCAGAGGTGAAAACGGTGCTACCATCTGTTGGGTGTATAGATAGTGAAGCATTCCTTTGTCATCTTATTCCAGCCACCCTGTGGAAGTAGGACGTGTTTCTATCCCCTTCTTTAAACAATTTAATTCTAGATTTCTCCTTCCAATATATTTCCTCAGCCAATAGGCATTGTTCCTGGCCATTGCGGATTCATAGCTCTGAGAGTCATTGAATTCATCAGATGTGTCACATTTCAGTTCCAGACCTCTTAGTTCTTCCTCTGCAGTTTTAAGATTGACTGAAACTTTACCGTAAGTGTTTCTGTTCCAATTTTTCAGTGCAGACCGAAGTCTCTTCAACTTGGCACAGAAGGAGTGAGCAGGATTATAACCAGTAAGTTCCAACTCCTAGGATTCCTGAACTATTTGTATAAAATTAGGGTGAGAGAACCAAAATCTGTGAATCTGAAATCGGCCAGGAACTCGAGGTTTAGCAGCAAGAAAATCAATCAGCAATGGTGCATGATCAGACATACACCGCAATATTGATTGTTATCTTTAAATAAAGTTTAGCATTTAGAGTTATAAAATTTGGGTTTATCACTTACGGTTTTAATTTTTCGACGACAAAGCTGCAGTAATATTGCCTGTTATTTTTAAATAAAGTATAATATTTAGGATTTATAGAATTTTGATTTAGAAATTAGCAAAATAAATATTAGAAAGTAGCATGTGTATGTTAAAAATATTTAATTTTTGTTTTAATCTCAAAATGGTTGTAACCCATTTGGTTGGTAATGGCATCTCAGTTCATGCAATTCTTGAGTTTGAATCCTTCTCTTGTGGCATTTTTTTCGATTTTCTAAAAAAAAAATGAGCGCATTTTTGCAAAGTGGAGTAGAAGTGTGATAGTAAAAATTGTCATTTCACTTATAAAAGTGTGTGAACATTTTTTAGTTATTTTAAATTTGGTGTCACTTGTATACCTATCATTCATTCTATCATTCCTCCACAAAAGCATGCATGAAAGCATGTGTGAAGCACCAAAGTCCTCACTAGGTACGATTGCACATAGTTAACGCGAGGCCGCAAGTTATCGTGCGACGGTCGGATGGCCGCCGCCGTTTTGTCGGTGTCTCGGACGGCGTTTTCGCGGACTACTCCTTGTACGACGGCTCCATCTCATCTCAGTTTTCGTCGTTCTCCAGTAAAGGTGCCAACTGTCTCGACCTTTGATTTCAGTTTACAGGTACTGGATCGAGGAGCAGTTCTGCGGCCACTAACCTCTGCTACTACGCCAAGTGTGGTTGTTGCATCTACTGGGTAGAAGCAATCGCCTATTGCTCCTTGGGATGACAATTATCTGCATCGCTTGGTAAATCAGCCGAGGACCGACGTTAAATTGCAACAACCGAAGTCAGATGTTCAGTCCCCCCGGGCAAGTGATAGGCTTCAACGTATTACCGCCATCTCCAAGTCGTTCCATTTCACCAATTTCCCGTCGACCTGGTCCGGATTGGAGATGCTTGAAGTGTTTTCAGTCTATGGTAGAATTTTGGATATGTACTTGCCAAAGCATCCAGATCAACTAGGCTGCCGGTATGGTTTCATAAGGTACCCTAAATTTCTCAACTCGGATGCGTTGTTGCTGCAGTTGAATGCAATTTGGGTTGGTAGTTTCAAATTGAAAGTCAATTTAGGCAAAGCAGAAACTAGTGATGTGGCTCAAATTGATGTCTCTGTTGGTAGATCTGCTGCTTCTCCTGAGTTACTGGCTGAGGTTGAGAAAATACAGTTCTGTTTGAATCCTAATACTCATGCCTGGTTGCAATTTTGTTTGATTGGTACTCCATCTCCATTACTGGATATAAATGCTATGAACGAACAGTTGCTGCTTGCTGGATATAAATCCTGCTCTGTTGTGCATATCAATGGAGGTGAAGTTCTCATTAGAACTCCAAATACAGAGATGCAGCTTCGTCTCCTCCAGGATATGGACATTCTACAACAGTTAAGCCATGTTCGGCCATGGAATCTGCTACGAGGTAAGCCGGCTAGGGTAGCCTGGGTTAGAATCAGAGGTGTCCCAATACAGTTTTGGGACGCAAGTCTCTTCCAGTGCGTGGCAAAACATCTGGGAGAATCGGTTATGCTGGATGAAAGTACCTTGACTAAGACAGAGTTAATCTATGGCCGAATTCAGATCTTGACCAACTCAAATGTGTTGATTCATAAATCGATTCTGGTAGAAATGGAAGGAGGTTTTTTCTGCGTCTCAGTAACTGAAGAAATGTCTTCACCATCACGGAAGATCAAACTGCAGACAAGACAGATTTTAGATGATGGAGCTTGGCCTTCTTTGGGGGGGAAGTTGAAGCTCCTCACCTGGTAGCAGCTGGGCTGTCTTCGGTAGAGCAGGAACTTGAGGTATCAACAATGGTGGTTGCTTCCCCCCAACTGTTAATGGGAGATTGGATATTGAGCAGCTTGTTGCAGAACCAAATTACAGCAATATAGCAGGCGTTGCAGTGAGTCCTGTGGGTGTTGCCAATCACGCTGAAACGCAAGCTGTTGTGCTGCCAAAAACATTGATCCGTAAGAGTTGGGCGGCTATGGTTGAGGAGGAAAATTTGGATGGAGCTGCTGTTAAAAGGGTTGAGAAACCTGAAGATAAAATGTCTGTTTTGGAGAAGCCTCCCCCGGTTGAGAAACCTGAAGCAATTCCAGAGATTAGAAATGAGAAGTCTGAAGATCCCAGTTTAAACTCAGTATCTGGAGATCATTGCAGCAGCAGTGCAAAATCAACACAGAATGCTGAAGAACCTTCACAGTTGGAATGTCAACAATTTTGTGATGGCCAGATTCAGTCAAAGGTTGAGTTAGATGAGGAATCTTCACCCATGAAACCTTATCCGTAGCTAAGCGTTGCTGTAGCAGCAATTGGTTTAGTAGTGGGTCCTTGCGGTTGTAATGAAAAACCAGTACACACTGCTGCGGAACCTTAAATTTTTAAAGAGGCAGTGCAGGCTCTCAAGCGCAACAAAGTACTGAAGTTGGAAGAGGGTCCTTGCAGCGACGCTGAGTTGGCTCAGCAATTTGGAGACTCTGCTCAAATGGACAATAAACAGCAACTGCCTGCAGGTTTGGATGAGGAGATTGGCCAAGTGCTACCTGAAGGGCGGAAGCAAAGATCAGATCAGCTGGACCATATGTTGCTGGGGGTGATGAGCTCTGCAGGGGATCGCAGTTTGGGGGTGCAGCTGAATCCGCGTGCTCAGTCTTTTATCCCCAGAAGCAAGGCTGTAGCTCATGCTGATTGGGAGGAGCAGTCTGAGATCGTGGTTACTGAACAATGTGATGCAGCAAATACTCTGGATCCTGTGGTGTGTCAAACTCTTGTGGAAGCACAACCGCCTCTGTTGGTCACTGAGTTACAACAGCCCAAATCCAAGAAAGTGAAGTAATCTAGACCTATAAAGTTGGGCCGTCGCAGCACTCGTATGAAGTTTCGGGGGCCTGTTCCTTACCACGTTGCTCCATCCTCCGACGAATGCCCTGGGTACACAGGAAGCGACTACATGTATGATTGTGATTGGGATAGTGATTACATGTAGCTATGATGGTTTTGTGCTATGATTACATGTAGCTATGATGGTTTTGTGCTGTGATTAAATGTAGTTGTGAGATTGGAAAACTGTGTAACCAAATTTTTCATCCAATAAAATTTCTTTACAAAAAAAAACCCTATCATTCCTCATATTAATATACAGATATTCAAAACTCACGATAGAAAAAGCAAGAAGTTGATTTTTCAATCAATAATCTATAGAGTAATTTTATATTTGTAAAAACTATTGGTGACCACAACACAATTTCGTGCCTCTACCATTATCTAATGTTGGAATCGAAATCATTAATGTAAAACATATATATATATATATATATATATAGGAAACCAAAAACATAATGCTCCAGTTAGATTCCGATGACTTTATAATCAAAAAAATTTAAAATCTTAATAAATGACGACTTAAGGCTAAGAGAGTAAATGTGCAATGAAATTGGCGACCATAAAATTGTAGGAAGCCTATCCAAGCATGAATCCTTTAATCTCTTATGTAAAATTTATATTTATGTAGAAATCTGGTCCGACCTATTATTCGGTTCTCGGGGCACCCGGCTCGCATCTCGAGGGTCAGTAGGCTTTGAATGAATCGAGCTCAC
Organism: Pinguicula primuliflora; assembly: GCA_025802335.1. Lineage (NCBI taxonomy): Eukaryota > Viridiplantae > Streptophyta > Magnoliopsida > Lamiales > Lentibulariaceae > Pinguicula > Pinguicula primuliflora. The sequence continues at coordinate 11,189 of JAOYMZ010060158.1, forward strand.
ATCTTGTGGGTGTTGTGGTTGCACGTGCGGGGTTAATTTGGTATGAATTTGGGTTATCCTCATAAAAAACTTGAGCCCGATTTGATTTTAACACACATTCCTATTTAAACCTTTTTCCTCCCACTTGCACAACCGGTGTGATACAGTTTCAACACTCTCCCTCAAGTCCGACTAGGCAAGCCCTGTCGGACTTGAACACCCGCCCAACCCGCATCTCAAGGGTCAGCGAGTTTTGAATAAATCGAGCCTACATCTTGTGGGTCACGTGTGTGTGGTGCACATGCGGAATTAATTTAGTAGGAACATGGATTATCCTTATAAAAACCATAAGCTCAATATGATTGGATTTTAACACACATTCATATTCAACAATTTATAGTTTCAATTCCAATAATAGAAAAATGACAATAGGTCCAAATTGTGTTGTAATGAACCCAACAAATTTGTATACTAGTTACACCCACCATTCGCTAACAAACTACAAAATGAATTTCATGAGCATGGGATCCTTCTTTGAGTTATTCCTCGAGATTCGCAAACATTTGTTTATTATCATGTAGAAATGGAAGTTTATAAAATCATAATCTGAGATTTTTTAGAATGTCGGTTGAATAAACCGCCAACGAACACAGAAGTAGCCTTAAAAAATTTGAGTGGAAAATACAAATGAGACACTGAACTACACTCAGTTTTTTTCAGTTGCTGACAAGATCTTGTCGAACGAGTAATTTATCATACCGAGTTCTTTTTTTGGCCTTCGGACACTCAAATACAAATGAGACATTGGACTACACTTAGTTTTCTTCAGATACCGACTAAACCCTGCCGAACGAGTAGCTTATCGTGCGGAGTTCTTTTCTAGGTCTTCACATCATTATACGACGATCGAGAACAATTCACTTAAAATGAACTGATCCCGCAGGCACGAATTTTGAACCGCACATTAATTTTTGTCATATTTTTTTTTAATCAATCGTGAATCATCCACTTATTTTCCTTTTCATTAGCAGATCAACCGAACAATACAGACTCCTTTTCTCCTGCGTTTATTCTGTCGTATATACACACATACACTGCACAAGAACATTATGTCAATCATGAAATAAAAAACAAAATCCTGCAATTTGGCAAAGAGGAGCATATCTGGACGTCTCAATTTCCAACTACATATCATCTGTAGGTTAGTACTCTTCAAGCTCTACTCCACAATTTCCATGGCGATTCTGATTCTTGTGATTCTTCGATGCAATTCCAAGCAGTGGCGGATCCTGGGGGTATTATTAGGGGGTGCGTTTCACATAGGGTGCAGATAAGATATTTGAGGGTCTAACTAGGTGGTGCGGGGAGTGCATGTCCAAGGAAAAAGAATTTAGGGGGTGTGGGTGCACCACCCCCGCACTCCAACGGTCCGTCGCTGATTCCAAGAGAAGCCCAGATCAAAATCATTCAACCCCTACCTCGTATTCGTTAACAGCAAACAGTTGAAGATCCTGGAGCACGCATACTTGAGGTGCGGATATATTCTCACAGCCTGAGCACTCGACTCCTTCCACATACCCTCCATCATATCTGGTTTGGGTTGTGATTTGGGTTGTGACTCTCTGGTTTGAGATGTTTACCCTATTTATCTTCTAGGTTTTTTCTGTGTCTCCTTTGTATCACTGTGCTTATAGTGGATTGATTCTCCTTTTCTCCCATGGACGTAGGCTTTCTGGCCGAACCACGTTAAATCTCGTATTATTGCCTTGTTCGTTTATTTTTTCGCTTTCACGTTAATCTCTGAATTTTTCAACAAGTGGTATCGAAGCCTAGGTTGTGAGATCTAGGGTTATTGTTCAAGATTTATCGAAAATTTGATGATCTTGATGTTCTGGGATGTGAG
>JAOYMZ010060179.1:0-13069 GCA_025802335.1 Pinguicula primuliflora
GTGGTTGGGGAAAAACAGCCCCGGGTTGACGACTTTAGATCGATCTGTGTTGAGCTCTAGACGCTCGGGTGTGAAAAGGGGTCGTCCTGTGTATGTTGAGGTGCCTAGGTTGGCAGTCTCGGGTCATGGTTGCAGTCCTAGTTGTTGTTCCCTGTGATAGGTGCTGTCAGCACTTGGATGATGAATCTTTCTTAAACAAAAACAGATTTTCAAGTAGTGCTTTCTTTTACTAAAGTAGTCCTTATACCTTGCTACATATTTTGAAACTATCTGCGCCCCTCACTTGCCATTATTCACTGAGCTTTAGCTCACGGATGCCGTTGTTTTTGCATCCATACTCTCAGGTACGGAGCAGGGCTAGACTGACCTCAGGACGCGGCCAAGGTGGAGATGCTGTTTTTTTCATTATTCTGTTTAGTTCTTGGATTGCTACGGCCTAGTTCAGTAGGCCAGCTTGCTTGACTGGTGGTTAGGATTTTAGTTTCCTTTATGTTGCTGCTGCTGTTTGAAATAAAGCCATGGTAGCCGTAGGTGCTAGCTGATGCTCCGTATTAATTGGTAGATGTTATAAACCTATGACTGTTGCCTCTGGAGTTTTTGTTCACTGCTAAAAACCGTGTGATTCATTGCTGTTACTTCTGTCGATTAAGACAATTCCCCGAGGCTTTAAACTTATAGCATGTTCGGATCTTTATAAACCGAACCATATAAGCAACAATGATATCCCAGCAATGCCCCAAAAAACCATCAGATTCAGGCGAACTTTCCCCATTCAAGGCAAAAAAACAGCATTTTTCACTTCATCCTCATTCGACCACTGCATTAACCTGTAGTTCATGTGATCAGTTACTTGGGGGGAATATTACCTATCAACCTGGGAGAGGCTACTAATGTTTCAACCTTCATCATATTAGAGTAGTAGTCAACCATCATCTGAGGAATATCCTTTAGGGGAATTATACTACCATTGTCTGGTGGGAAAGAAAGACATGCAAATTTATACCTTCTAACCGAGACTGTGCGAAAGAAGAAAGCAGAGTTCTTATCCCCCTCTTCCAGTCACTTAATGCGAGCCTTTTCCTTCCAGTAAATCTCTTCGACCAAAGCATGTTGTTCATATACCTTTTGAGCTTCAAAATATGCCTGCTTGTCACTCTCCGAGTTCGAAGAATCACTTATAGCCTCCAATACCTTCAAATTTGTTTCTGTTTTTTTAGATCCTCAAATATGTCACCATATACAACTTTGTTCAGACTCGAAGTGCCTTACGAAGGTTCTTCATCTTACTACAAAAATTCTGTGCCGGATTAGAAGACAAAATATCAGAATCCCAAACCTCTTTCACCACTCTCAAAAAATCTAGATGCTTTAGACAGAAACGACGGAATTGGAATCTGCCTGGAACTCGAGCATTGGAAGACTGCACCTCAAGCAATAAGGTGGCATGATCTGAAAGTCCACGGTGCAAATGTGTAACTTGAACCTTAACAGCTTCCATGATAACAAAACTTTGTCCAATCTTTTGTATATCCTCGTAGAACCGCTGCGATTATTACACCATGTGAAATTATATCCAACATCTGAAAGACTGCAATCACTAATAGCATCTATAAAATCTGAGGCTACCCCATTGCAACCGGGCGGCCTCCTTTCTTCTCCTCAGCCGAAATGACAGTATTAAAATCCCCTCTAAGTAAAATAGGGTCAGAAAGGGATTGACAGCGAGTTCGCATATCCTGCCGTAAAAGTTGTCTACCAATTCTAGTACAACTAGCATAAACTCCTCCTACATAGCAACATTGAGAGCTGTTACGAAACATAACTTGCATCACTAGGAGTAGGGGCAAGTCAATAAACAAAGAATATTCAAGCTGGTTCTTCCAAATCATCCAAATATGACCAGAAATATTAGAGACACATTCATCAAATTTCAGTTTTTTGATCATTAGCACCATTCTATCGCCGTGAATTGTGATGGAAAAGAAGAAGAAAAGTCGTAAGAGAGAGAAGGATGGTCACCTCGTTTTTTGTGCATTTTATATGAGTGGGTGTGTTTTGTTTATTTTTTGTTTTCATATTATAAATAGTTTATTTGTATATGTTGAATTATATAATAGATAATGTATATAGTGAATTTATTTGTTTTCCCACTAAAAAATAATGAATGAAAAAATTGATAATTATATATTTAAATTATTTTTATTTAAAAAAATATTTTTGTAATTTATTAAATATGATAATTTCACAATAAGATTCTACTCATGATCTCAACTTGTTAATTTTGATTCATGCTTAATATTGTGTTTTGACAATTATAATTGGTGTATTTAATAACGTTAGTTCTAGAATTTTGCAAGATAAATATTAATGTTATTCATAATATCCTCACAATATATATTGTGATAAATTTGACACCCGACTCCCTTTGATCTTATGGAAGTTGATTTAGACCATTTTCTGGCTGATCTTGGACTACATCCACCAATCATAACTATAGTGCTAATGATAGGGATACAGTACAACGAGCTCACTTAGGTATGAGCAGTGTTTGAGAAAGTGCTAGGCGGACCTAAGATGGTCAGGGGCCGCTCAGCGCTTAGGCGGCCTAGGCGCCCGCCTAGACGGCCTTATAAGCGGCCTAAGTGAGAATTCGGGTAAGGCGGAGGACAACATTCTAACGCTTAGGCGACGCCTAAGCGGTCTAGGCGACTGCCTTCTAGAACAGAGGATATGAGTCTTTGTCAACCTATTAAACATTAATTATTTTGCATATTATTTTTTATTTATATTATTTAAATATTAAATTTTATAAATAAATTACAAATTGATGAATTGTGTTCAGAAATTTTCTGGTGTGGGACGTTATATACCGAACAATATTTTTTAGGTACTGAATTCTAAACCGTCCATCGGATCAACAATGGACGACCAGGATTTAAACATTCATTTATCTTAAGTGATCTAATCATGACCGTCAGATTAATACTGAACGGACAAGATTAGAATTCAGCACCTAAGATATGTTGTCTGGTGCATAACGTCTCACACATGAAAATTTTCAGAACTGTGCCCCCTGTCCGAAAATGCTGGCTTCGCCACTGATTAGAAGCTGACGGTATTGCCGCCACGGCCGTGGAGGCCATACTGCCATAACGGAAGAGCTCACAAACCAGAAGCCAGAAAAGCTCCGGCCTATCCGGCACAAATTCGAGATCTGTAACCACTGCGCGATGAAATTTGTGAAATCGCACCCTCACTATCTGTTTTTCGTGAAAGTGGTATAAAAAAAAGATTAAATGTTCCCGAAAAAATATCGAAAACTCATCAAATTTTGAATTTTTCGACGTGCAGGAATTGTGGTGTGTTTGTGGTCTAAACAAAGTTGAAATTAAGTTCCCTGTGCTAAAAAAAAGTTCCCTGTTTCAAAAAAAAGTTGAAATTAAGTTCCCTGTGCTAAAAAAAAAGTTCCTTGTGCTAAAAAAAAAGTTCCCTGCTTCACATCCAACGGCCGAAATCGCGGCACCCCAGTAAGGCTCAGTTTGGTATCCAAGTTTGCTAAGGTTAAAATTGGGATTTCGGGGTTGTCCTTGACTGCACACCGTTTGGTATCCATTTTTTTTAAAATGATCTGCCTCGAGTTTACTCTCCGGGCAGGGTCAATCGCGGGACAACTTTGGTTTTTTTGTCCCTCCCGGCAGAAGGTTTAACGAAACCCTGTGTTATCCTAACATGAGAAATTACATAAATACCCCAGTTTCATTTACACGATTACATCTCCCATTTTCTTCGCAGCGACCACCGGCATCCGGCATCCAGCATCCCTTCATCAGCAAAAAGAACAGGATCCCGGCCGCCGTCATCGCACCGCTCACCAGGAACACCGTCTTCGTCCCAATCACCATGATGAGCACAAGAAAATCAGACGGAATCAGGCACATCATACCCACGACCTGATACGCGCAGCTGCTCAATTGGGCTTCGAAGAGGCCGAATGAGGATAGAACAGCTCCGATTTTGATCCAAACCTCCAGCCACCGGCTTGAAATCATCTTCGCCGCATTCGCCATGAATCCCACCTCCCATTCGTTCTGATCGACAACGACGGTGTCGGTGACGGCGACAAGAGGGATAATATACCCGAAACACGTTAGTATAACAACGTACAAAAGCCCCTTTGGAAATGTTTTCTGTGGCTTATCGACTTCCACTGCCATAGTGTTCATATTATCCCAGAAATTGAGATTCCAAAACTGAGTATTTGAAATCAGAGTTAGAGAGAGCAGATTGAAAAAGAAATTCTGAAGTTTGAGCAGTGGTGAGCAGATGTGTAGTTTGGGCACATGAATTCAGAATGTAGAGGTAATTTCTTACCGAGGCAACTATTTTATTAGACCGGAGGTCCTGAAATAGACAGAAGGATGGGTAGAAAAGAAGAAGGAGATTGAGATTCCAGTCTTTCTTCGCACCCTTCTACCCTAGACTCAACTATGTGTGAGGACGTTTATGTTGTGACTATGTTGATTATGTTCATTTCTGTTGCGATTATGTTGATAATGTTCAGTTCTGTTGCAGCTATGTTGATTATGTTCGGTTCTATTGCGACTATGTTTATTATGTTCGGTTTTGTTGCGACTTTGAGGCTGATAGTTTGTTGTGACAATGTTGGTACTAATTTTTGCTTTATTGCGACTTTGATGAAGCTAGTTTTGCACTTACGCGTGTTCTGCATGTGGATCACGTTCTTATAAAATGTTAATAAAATAAGGTAAAATGGTAAAAGTTACAAATTCTATCCTAAATCCTTCTGTAATTCCTGTGATAGCAAACAGACAATTAAAGTTATCCCTCTTAGTTATCAAACAGGAATTCGGAGGATTACTTAATACGCGTAAATACAAAATACAGTTGGACCTTCGTTTAGTTATCCTAAGGTTTATTTTATTATGAATACCAAACTGGGTTTTAGCCACCACAGTCCATGCCAGTCAGTACACACGCCCCCTCGAGGATTTGTTGTGTACTCTCTGCGGGTTCTTTTGGACCTTTTCTTGAGGGAATCGAACAACCGAAAAGGACTGAAAACCGAATTAAGAAGGTTGGTTTTATTTTTACGTGTTAGAGCTCAAGCGTTCTTGTTGTTATGCAGAATTTTACTCTTGATTTTCGGCTTTGGGTTTTGATTATATTGAAGAATCTTGAACTAATGACTGATTCTTCATATTGGTAACTGGAAATGGAACTTCTACATTTTCGTTTCATAATGGGGATCCTTACTCTGGATTTAGCATATTTAACACTTTAACCGGTTTTTGCGTACGATTGAGTAGGAAAGAAAACATATAAGTGTAGTTTTTTAGCTTGTCGGAGCTCAAACCTTCTTTGTCCAGTGTCCACATTCGCGTTTTGTTATATCTTCTGTTTGGGTCTTCCATTCTAGTTTCATTACTCCCTTGTCGTGTTATATTAGGTTGAAAGGGTAATCTACCGTATTAAGAATTTGTTATCAGCATGCGAACAATGAACCTTCATGTTCTTTTATTTCCGTAGCAGATGTGATACGTTTCCCTTGGTTGCTTAGATACTTCTAAGCTGATTTTTGTTTGTTATTGTTGACTGAACACTCCATTATAGCGAGTTGATCTCATTTCTGATGAATTGTTTGTTGGATGCAACCAAAATTAGTGATTTGTCAACCAAAATTGTTTCATCTGACTATCTATTGTCTCATATCATATCACTTGAGCTGTTTTTGATCGTCCAAATTGAGTCATTTTTGAAATGATTAGATCCTTTATGTTTGTAGCTGAGGTGATTGTTCCAATGATGATGACTGATTCAACAATCAAACTTCATGTGGGGAATGCGGTATGAATTTGTTAACCCTGCTCGTATCTGTTAAATAATTTGTAATCGTTGACACGCCCTTGGACGCAAGACTTGTTTTTAAGATTGTGAAATCAATTTTTAATCCATCTGGGTTATGAATGCACACCTGGCAATTGAAAATTCGACTTGAATAATCAATTATCTGATATCATATTTGTTCTGCAACTTTCAAGAAAGTTTGCAGGTATGCTCTTGCTATTTCAATGTCTCCAGGTCTTGTTGGATTTTTTTGTTGCATCTATGAAGAGTTACTTATCCCTTATAATATATAAGTACTTCACGAAGCTGACTTCTACAGCAAGAAGACAAATATATTGATTCAATATAGTTCTTTTGTCTAATTTTTCTTAATTATTTGTTGTACAAGTTGTCATTCATTTGGATGCACATTTTAAAAAGCTCTTCTTTTCCAGGTGAAAGATGGAATATCACATGAATCGCGTTCAGAAGTTTCTGCTGCAAGAAATGCACCACGTGGTACGCAAGGAGCTATTCATATGCCATTTATTTCAAAACAGGGTATTTGTCATCCTACTACAAACTCCTATGATTATTTTTATTAGTATCCAGGTAAGATGGTTAGTAATCTTGAACCATATCTGATGTATGATGGATTTGCTGCCGAATGTTAAATGCTTCATGTCATTTGATGCGGTGAAGACCTAGAATGTTGCATGCATGATAAACAGATAATGTATGTATTGCCCACTAAATGGCCATACATGTATGTGATTAACTTTTTATTGGTTTTGCTTCTTGATTAACTTTTAACACTCGTTGTAGAAATTGAGGTCCTTTTCACTGAAAATACAGGTACCTGAGATATCCGAACTAGTAATATACCATTTCTAACGCATATGCCCTTTTGTATCTTTCATGTCTTTTTACAGGCTACAGTGGATCCTTTGCACAATCCGATAATGAAAGTCATGCAAATTCAGTTGGTGCTTCTTACTCAGTAAGCTTCTTGTAGCAAGCTACTTAATTCCCATCGTCACATCTTATGTCTCCTACTTTTGGAGATGAAAAAAATTTCACTTATCATACTACTTCCAACATAATGAATTCTGGATTTCCAGACCATCCAACTGGAGAACGCTTCATTTTTATATTACATGCCCGGGTATGGTCCATATACAGCAGGATATTTGGGTGTCGATGGAAAACAAGCATACTCAGCATCTGATTATCTTCAGCAGCCATTCTTGTATGGCACTGAAGTGTTTCCTTGTTATACGTATGATCCAACCTTTTCTGGTAATGGTTCAACTGCTACTGCTGCTGGAGCCGGCCCTTTGAGGTCAGTGACAAAACCAAGTGGCTCAGCAAGGTCAAATGTACTTAATGCTGCAAGGACAAATTACAAGCTTTCAAGTAGAACTTCAACCTTACCTTTTAATTCAAGAATGCAACAGCCGGCTTCAAATTCGTCGAAGCCTAATTATAGGAGTTACACTCAGAATCCACGGAATATGGTATTTTTCTCTCAAGGTTCTTATTTTAAAATTTACCAACTTTGTATATTTTAAGTGATTTTTGAATCCAGTGACGAGCTTATCTTTAGGTTGATGTGATATATATGCATGTTAGTTCATATCCAACGGTAAATTACTCTTTCTTTTAATTTGTGTCAAGTCATGCAGATGACTACTTACCTTGATCTTTCATTTTTTCAGTACAATTCTGATTTCTGTTATCCTGCCCTCGTGACGGGATTCCACCCCCCAGGACAATTTCCATCATTCACGAACCAAAGCCACGCGCATTTTACAAATTATGGTCAGGTGAACTACCAATCAAATGGTAGCCTGTGGAACAACAAGTCAAGGGAAAATTTGTGCCTAACTGCAGAAACCGAAACTGTTTCTGAAGTAACTCGGGGCCCTAGGGCTAACAATCGGAACAACTCCTCGAAGTTGCCCGCAGAAGTTGAAAAGCTATATATAACTATTGAAAGGGATAAATATAACTTGCAAGATTTCCCCATAGAGTATGAAAATGCAAAATTTTTTGTAATCAAATCGTACAGTGAAGATGACATACACAAATGCGTCAAATATGAAGTTTGGTCAAGTACTCCAAATGGCAACAAGAAGTTAGATGCTGCGTTTCGTGAAGCTACTGCTAAAGCAAGTCAGACGGGCAACAAATGCCCCGTTTTCTTGTTCTTTTCTGTAAGTTCATTCTCTCGATATGTTCTTGCAGCAGTTCTTCTTTAATCTCTAATGTCCACCTAACTACAATTATCGTTCATTTTCTCTTTGTTGTTGCTAAATGAATGTTTGATATTATTGCTTAAGGTGAATGGAAGTGGGCAGTTTGTTGGACTTGCTGAGATGATTGGAATGGTTGATTTCGACAAAAATATGGACTTTTGGCGGCTAGATAAGTGGAATGGTTGCTTTTCTGTAAAGTGGCATATAATTAAAGATGTTCCAAACTTGCTACTACGTCACATTACTCTCAAGAACAACGAGAATAAGCCTGTGACTTTTAGCAGGGACACTCAGGAGGTATGCTTTTTACCCCTACATTTTAGATTGTAATATTGGTTGCAAAAAGCAGTGTGGGTCAGATTTCAGGTGTCTCCATAAATTTTGCCTTTAATGTCTCCTTAAAAGTGTAGAATAGCAATTAAGCTACATTTTGGAATTAAAGTTCTGAACAGGCAGCATCGTTGAACTTCTAATATCTTTCTTTCCTAAATAATCCAAATGAGCTCAACAAAAAAGTTTATACATTTACTGAATGTTCCAACTACTTTCATCATAAGCTTTCTGTTCAATTTTATGCAACTTACTTTCCTCCTAGGACAGGCTTGATTCTTTTTAGACTCCGAATGTGATTGGATGAGATATGAAATTCTGTGCTCCTCTCTGACGTCAAATATATGTTGCAGATTGGAATGAAGCAAGGGCTGGAAATGCTGAAAATTTGCAAGAGTTTCTCGGAGAAGACATCCGTGCTCGATGACTTCATTTTTTATGAAAATCGCGAGAAAATCCTCAAAGCAAAGAGTACTAAACCAACTCTTGATGCAACACATGGTGATTATGAGGTAAATTTTGTTGTTGTTTGTATTACCATCAGAGGGATCTTAAATCAGGCATGTTTACGGTGTCTTTTGAGTTCGTTCATGTGCATAAGTTCCCATTTCAAATATCTTGCTGTTGGCTGAGATTTCTTCAATCATTCTTAATGGAGCAGAAAAAACATTTTGAAAGTGAAGAAGTAGAGGTGACTGAGGATCTATCCACCAAGCCGAACCAGCCTGACCCTTCGTCTCTCATCTCTCTAGCACAAAATCTTTCGATAAGTTGATGACGAATGCATTCAAATTCTCATATTTGTTTCCTTCTCTTAGTTCATGTCTGCCTTTTTGTCATAGGATGGATTTCCTCCTCTTAGCTAGAAATTCGTTTACCTTGAGAAAGTGGAGAAGCGCCATAACACAAAATCCATTGTTTCGGCCTGTCAAGTGTCGTCTGAAATGCTGGTTCCCTGTTTTTTGCGTAGTGTGGCAATGACTTCAATGGTTATTGATGTCCTCACAGTCGTTTGAATTAAAATTTTGCAATGCACTTATCGAAGACGGGCTGTGCTACAATTAGCGAAATTCATGTACCCGAATTTCGGTAATTGGCCATTTTCGGCAATGACTTCAATGTTTTTGGAATTCTTGTATCGAATTCTTTTAGTAAATGGTCATAGATTATGGTTCTGGCGGCAAATTTTAAGAGTAATAAATTTAATTCTAGTTATTTTAAATGGTATGTTACGATCACCGAAAGTCAAATTTAATACCGATTCTTAAAAGTTTGCAATGGAAGAATTCTAAAAATATTGGCAGATTTTTCTTTTGGGGCATTCCCAAGTTGCCTAAAAGGGCCAACTCAGATTTTGGTTTGCTGTCAAAGCATGTTGTGGAGTAAGAAGTTCTGGGCCAACTCCTCTCTGCACAAATGCCATACAACATAGTTTCTTGGGCCATGCCTTGATATTGGTAGGCACCAACTCACTTGGGCTCGGTTAGGCACACATTCAGAAAGCAAGGTCCAGATAGGAATCATTCACTGGTACTATGTCAATAGGTTGTAATCTCTCCCTTGAATGAATAAATAGGACTTTGTTCGGGGAAAATAAGTGAAAAAATAGAAGATAAGCAGAAAACTAATAAACACAAATCAAGGGTTGCAAAAATATTAATTCATTGTCACTTTTGTCCAATCCCACGATCTTACGTTGTTGTATCCTTTTTTGGAGTAGGTAAGAGATTTTCGCTATGTAAAAAAACGAATTGTACAAAGATGACATCAGGAGTAACCTCATGTGGTCTACTCTTACTTCACTAGATTCTATTATACAACCAAACCAGATCATATCAGATTCATTGTTGTACTAGGGGCGCACAACCAATCCACTATTTCAAAAATCCAGGACCAAACGTTCACTTTCACCTGCTCGACAACGTCTGCAATGGATTGTGAATCGAATCTCACATTGTTCATTTCTTTCCATAACAACCAAAACTCTGAGATGGGATGATCTTAGTGAAAAGTAATCCAGCTCATGTGATCACGTAGCCAGCACTATGATCTAACCGGTAAAACAAATTCATAAAAGAAAATAAAAGTTATCTCACAGGGAAATGCAATGATGGTTCGGCATCAGGCTTTTGAAGTCGTTCTAGAAGTGCAGTGGCAGCAAGAGGATATTCTGAATGCTCAACTAACTTCGGAACCAGTGCAACCAGGTCCGGTTGGAGATGCTTGGGAGCTTTATCCAGCACCAAAGTGATCTTCCCAGCAGAGTGCGGCCTTCTTCTTGGTTTCAGGAAAAACCTGCGGAACTGCTCCATCAATAGCTCTCAAGGAGTTAACAACCAATCCAAGAAGCTCCTCCGATTGCTCTGGCCACTTGGTCTAAAATTGCAGATTGACTAAATCAACACTTAAAGTAACTGGCAAGTTGTTAAACAATATTAGATTTACAGACACCATACCTTGGATCGAAGAGAGGGGTTCTCAAAGGAACCAGCAGCACATGTCTCGGGTGGAAAAATAGTCTGCACAGGATAACTTTTCTCGAGCAAATTCAACCCATCCAGATGACAACTCTGTACAGCAGATGCATTTATACTTTAAACTAGTTCTAATCTCTCCTCCACGGAAAGCCGTCCAGATTGTGTCCCTGCATTATCTACATCAGACTCCAGCGGACAAATTGCTCCACTCTCGTCTTGGGAAGGTTTGGAGCTAACAATGTCAGACGAATCACCACGTGAACTTCCCTCAGAAGGTTGACAGCACTCGACCATAATATCTAAAAGCAAATCAATGATTGCTTGTTGCAAGACTTTGACACCCATCAACAAATTCATCAAACTGGGAGAAGACTCATCAATTTTATTAGTTTTTTTTCCATCATTACAACTAGATATCTTTGTAGGAAGCAGCAACCGCTTCACCTTTGCAGGGTCATCAAGATAAACAGAAAGTCCAGTCAGGAAACCAGCTATTGCTCTAGCATCCACGAGCAATTTCTCCCTCAGAGTGACCTGAGGTTCAGAAGAATTATCTCCGTAAGAAAGGTGAACCCAGCCCTGGATAGAAGATTCCTGAAGATGTCTTCCTCCTCTCCACTTAGACATTCACTATCGTCAGAATCAATGAGTTCATCAGGATCCGTTGTCAGGGCATCGTGATCATCTTCAGACGCCAAAACCTACCCAACGAACCACAAAGTCAAAGCAGCAATACAAGATCAAATATGAGGTCACGGTTACCAGCGCAAGGAAACAGAGCCAAATGGAAACATTGTCAATCGCAATACATATATGGAGGATGCCATGAAATGAAGCTCTTCGGCTGGCTTCATTAATCAGGTCTGAACAGGTTTAGAGCGGTATTGACAGTTATATTTGAAAACCAGTTAAACAAAATACTCCTAATAATACCAGACAGAAATGTCCATTGGCTTAAGAACTCAAATCATACTCCGATTGTAAAGACAATGCAAAACAACCTTGGACATGCTTTTGCTAGGAATGAACAATGTCGTATCATTTTCTGAAGGGGAATGAAAACATATATTTTTGGACGCCTGCCTGTTCACATACAGTGAATTGGCAGCCTGTAGCATCTCTATTACTAAAATCCAGAAGACATGGATAGATGGGCAAAAATACAGATTGAACTATTTACCTCAAGATTTGAAAATTCAAACCACGGACCCAGTTCGTCATTTTGACCCGGTTTCAGATTTTAATCATATAGACAGAAACAAAAGTCTGGACATAAAGCATTTTAATCTGGTTATATCATCATCTGAAATTTTTTGATAGATTATATAACTCTGCGATCATTCATCATTGTGTCTAAAGCTCTTCAAAATTTGTGACATCAAAATCTCACTCCCACCTGGAAGGGTTAACGGGACATCAGAAGAAGAAGAACGCAAGCTATTAAAATACCCTTACAAGACCAACGTTCTTGGTGATTGAATAAGACAAGTTGTTAAGCCTTTGCACAAATACATTTAACTTCTCTTCTCATTCTATTTGTCTACAACAGACCTCAATCTATTATCAACATTTGGTATCTGAGTCCAAAACAGTTTCATGAGCCTCATTCCCATTCAAGCAATCCTGCCTGAACGACTTGTTTTCAAAAAAGGCAGACAATAAATTTTCATACTATCAGCATGCAATTCTTAAACGAGATGGTCACTATTATCACGGTTGTATGTTAATGGAAATTTTCTTACGATCTAAAAATATTTGGGCTTAATCAAAGTTGGTGGTCCTGTAGTGGAACCAGGAGTGACATTCACAGTTGCACAACTAATGCCGATAGAAGAGGCCAATTGATGGGCTTGAAATAGAATGATATACACGATTGGGCTCCACCCTAACCTAGACGCCGCCGACCCACCGGACACTGCCGCCCCAACGACCTCTTCCACGCACGCCCTGCACGATTTATGCACGGCTAGCGGCCACCAGCACCGTTGCGCGCTGCTAGCGCCACCCTTCGACGGACCTAGGTTTGCGGGGACACCATAATCCTTGGGTTGTTGGGTTACTATCGCTATAGTTGAGGTTAGGGTTGCAAACGGATCGGATCGGATCGGATTCGGATATTTTTTTCGGTTTTTTTCGGATTCGGATTTTGAAAAACAATAA
>JAOYMZ010060190.1:0-13067 GCA_025802335.1 Pinguicula primuliflora
GTGCAGGGGGGGGTGCACCATAGCGGCCTTCTGACAATCCTGTCCCCTTTTTTTTATTCTTTTAATAGTTGTTGAAGGTTTATGATACATGATCACAAAAGCCACAGCTCTACAAATATTTGATCCTACCTATATAGGCAGCCATAACATTGAATTAAGTGTTCTTCAAATTGCAGTTGTCACTCTTCTTTTTGGAAAACAACTTGGAAGATTGTGAAAGCGTTCAAATGGATACTCATAAATTTTGAGCGTGTATCAGGTTTGAAAGTGAACTTCTCAAAGAGTGCACTATATTGAATAAATGTTGCTGGATAGAATCTAGACCTAGAAACACTCTGGCCTAGAAACTGAAAGAATTCAATTGATACAATCTCAAGAAAATCTCAAAACACATCTTGAAACAGAAGAAATTTTGTGGAAACAAAAATCCAGAATTAGATGGATCAAATTAGGGGACCGAAACACAACTTACTTCCACCGCGTAGTAAAAGTTAAGAGATTTAAATCTTGTGCCTACACCCTTAAAGATTATCAAGGAAACCCAATCAGTAAAGAGAAACAACAAATGCCTTCCTACCGGCTTTCCAAAATCTTACCTCTAAGCCTATGCACATTTTTTGGGAAAATAATAACAAAAATATTGGCAAACCGGCTTTCCAAAATCTTACCTCACATAATCTCTCCACAACAAAGTGGATTCACAAAAGGGAGAACAATAACTGATAACACCTTGCTGGCTCAAGAAATGCTTCATTTCCTAGGAAAAAAGCAACAAGGACATAATCTAGCCATCAAACTTGATATAGAAAAGGCCTTTGATAGATTATCTTGGATCTTCGTTATAAAAGTTTTAAGAAAATTTGGTTTTTCTGAAACATTTATTGACATGATCTGGCGTAGTATATCTTCTGCCTGGTTTTTAATTCTACTTAATGGACAGGTATTTGGTTTCTTTAAATCTTCAAGAGGACTGAGACAAGGTGACGCTTTATCACCCGGACTGTTTATAATAGCTGCAGAAGCTTTATCAAGAAGTCTAAATAACCTAGTCCAAGTGAAGCAAGAAACATCGTACATGGTCCCTCCACACTGTCAAAGGGTCTCCCATTTGGCTTTTGCAAATGATGTACTGCTTTTACAAACGGAACTAAAATGGCTTTGAGAGGAATCATGAACTCCCTAACCATATATGAGCAAGCTTCTGGTCAGAAGATAAATCTTCACAAGAGCTGTTTTTTCATCTCTAAGAAGGCACCTGAAAGGAGAATCCAAACAGTGAAGAGGATCACTGGAATGAATCAGGGAACATTTCCATCCAAATACCTAGGCATTCCTCTTTACGAAGGTAGAAAGAAATCAGAATTGTTCACAGAACTCATATCCAAGATACAAGAATGGATCAGTATCTAGACTGCGAGTTATCTTTCTCCAGGAGGCAGAATACAGCTCATCAAGGCAGTTTTACAAAGTATCCCAATCCATACCTTCATGTCCCTCGACCCAAGCAAAGCAATACTGAAAAGAATTGAGAAAATGCTAGCAGAATTCTTTTGGGGAGGAGATGAAACAAAAAAGAAGATGCACTGGATATCATGGAAAAAATTCTGCAAGCCCATAAAGGACGGAGGGTTAGGAATAAGAAGATTGGAAGATACAGTCAATGCTTTTGCAGCAAAAATGTGGTGGAATCTGTTAGAAAACAACTCGCTATGGGCTCGTTTCATGAACAGCAAGTATAGAAGACAGGTGGAATCTATAACAACTCAGATAAAACCCCAAGACTCTCATGCTTGGAGAAGAATGTGCCAGATACAACCGCTGATTCAAGATCAAATATTTTGGAAAATTGGACGTAGTAACATCAGCCTATGGTGGGATATATGGTGCAAAGAAGGAAGACTAACCCTCACTGAGACATCAGATCCATCAACTCGAGTGAAAGTACTCTTGCAGCACGAAAACTGGAATCAAGAAGCCATCATCCAACACTTGGGGAATAATCAGCAGATTATAAACCAAATCATGAAAATAAAGATACATCAGGGAGTTGATATACCTATATGGACAGCTTTCACCAATGGTTAATTTACTAGTGAAGGGGCTTGGGAACTCTTACGGTACAAAGACGCAACAAACAAAGCTTTTAGCCAAGTTTGGTGCCAATTCATCCCCCCAAGAATCAGTTTATTTATGTGGAAGACCATGCATAACTTACTCCAGTTGATATAAATCTGAAGCGAAGAGGCATTACAATAGCATCTAAATGTTGGTGTTGTCTACACAATGCAGGAGAAGAAACTCAAGAACATATTCTGTTCAAAGGTGAAAGAGCCTCAGAAGTGTGGAATCACTATGAAAACATATTACCGTACATAATGCCAACATCAGACTCATTGCCAGATCAGATAAACAAATGGAACTCAAGTTCAGGAGGGAAAACCATGAAAATCATCAACAAAATTTTGCCTGTCATCATCTGTTGGGAATTATGGAAAGGAAGATGTCGAGTAAAATTTGAAGACAAGGGACCATCCAAAACAGAGCTCATCCTTTTGATTAAGAATCATTAAGAACTAACCTTATCTACTTTTAAAGTGCAGGCACCAGAGAATGGAGCAGAAAACATACTGGTGAACAACTTAGGACTGAATCTCAGTCCAGCACAACCTCCCTTAGCAAGAAAAAGATTGAGAACACCCAAAATCCACTCTCTTAAACTGAACATAGGATCAGTATGCACAGAACAATCTCATACAAGAGGAGGAGGATGCATACTCAGGGGAATGGATGGGAAGATACTGCAAGCCACATCCTGGAATCTAACTTCCACAGAGCAAAATACAGCAGACGCTGAGGTATACCTCAACACGCTAATTGCTTACCATAGTTTCTTTGATCAATAGGTAGCCCTGGAGTCAACCAGCAACATCATTGGATTTCTGTTGAATCCCCACACCTGCAATTGGAGAGTGAGTGAAGAGATGGAGAACATAAGACAATATCTTATAGACAACTCAAGTCTACGTATTCGGAGGTGCGCCAAATCTGAGAACAAAGTAGCTACTGAATTGGCTAAATGGGGAGCAAGGTATGGGAACTTTACATTCTCAAATAACTCTTTGCCATAAACAATTTGTGCAGTAGCTCATCTAGATTTAGAAAATCTTGGGTAAGCACACAATTATAAAATTTGTAAAAGAGGCAAGTTGGCTGTCATACTCTTTTTCCTCTCCCGAATTTCCCTCTTACCCCGGAGGTTTACCGGTTGAGGTTTTGAGGAGGCGGGACAACTTACCCTCTTCACTTAGTATAGCTTCGGACGGGTAGGAGTTACCCTTGTTAGTCCGAACTCATAAGAATAGGAACTGGGTAGATAGTCTTACAACTAGGAGAGCTGCTGCACAAAGCACATAATCTTTAATGCCTGGATAGATTATATGCTTAATACTACGATTCGTGCTGAAGTTGGGTTATAAGCTCATATACTGAATTGAAGAGCAGTTAGATTGGATGAAAACACTGTGTCCGGATGGATCTGATGAAAAGGAATTATGTGCTAGCAGTACTACTGCAAACAACATGTTCCGAACAGGAAAGAGGAAAAAATAGATTCTCAGGCCGAGGAAGCAATGAAGAAGATATGCAGAGCTGATATGCTCACTCCAGATTGGTGCTGGGCAAAAAGCACAAGATTTTGAAGACGAATAAATCAACAAGAATTGGAAGAATTAGAATTAGAATAGGAACAGTTGTATCCAAATTCTGTATCTCAAGTTTTATAATTAATGCAACAATTTTTTTGGGGAAAAAAAGAATCTAGACCTACTAGCTGAATATTTGAATTGCAAGACAGGTAAAATACCTTTCATTTACCTTGGACTTCCTGTGGGAGCGAAGGCAAACAGAAAAATACTTGGGAACCAGTACTACAGAAGTTCAGATCAAGGCTAGGAAAATGGGAGAATCAATCTTTATCACAGGCAGCCAGACTTGTTCTCATTAACTCAGTTCTAAAAGCTCTTCCTTGCTACTACTTTGCTCTACTCCGTGCCCCTAGGTCAATATTAACCAAAGTAGAAAAAATCGTTAGGACTTTCTTTTGGAATGCCAACACAGAGGGATCAAAAGTTCATTGGATATCCTGACATAAAATCTCACAACCTCTAAAGAAGGGTGGTCTAGGCATTCGTGATTTAGATACTTTCAACAAGGCGATATTAGGGAAATGGGGTGAAAAAATTCTGGAGGGTGGAGAGGATCTATGGATGAAGATACTGCAATCAAGATATGGAATGGGGGGAAATCTGGAAATAGGCAACCTAACACAACTTCCATACACAACCCCTAGAATCAGTCGTAGAGGGGAGGGAAAAAACTGGTCTTCCTGGTTTTGTGAGTTACAGAAAACACTAGGGAAAAGTTGGTTTCAAGAGAGTTGGACAATCAAAGTGAAATGGCTCTAAAACGAGACTTTGGGAGGACAAATGGGTCGGGGAAGAAAGTCTAAAAAACTCGTTTTCCACACCTCTACAGAAAAGTAAGATCAAAAAATGTGTTAATACAACAAAGTGGAGAGTGGGTAGAAGAAAGGTGGGTATGGAGATTGGAGTGGAAAGGGCAGTTAAACAATATTGACGAAGCTGACCTTGTTACTCTTACTTCTATTCTTGAAATCACTATCTTGGAGGAAAACAAAGATGACCACTGGAACTACAAGCCTGATCTTGGATCACCTTATACTGTGAAACAGGCATACAAGGTTATCATGTCAACCAAACTAGAAGCATTAACCGAGGATCAAGCTAAACAGATGAAAGCAGTGTGCAACAAAGTGCTGCCAACGAAAATTTCAATCTACATCTGGTGGAAGATACATAACAGACTTCTAACACTGCAAAACCTACATAAGAGGAAAATAATCTACTTTGACACTGATATCCCCTGCTTGTTATGTGGGACTGTGAGGGAAGACGAACACCATATCTTCACAGATTATGACTTCACAAAACGGTTCTGGCAGAAGATCTTCAGGGGCTAAATATCGTGCTTGTTTGTTAAGCTTACCAAACAGAGTTTCGTATTTGAGCTCTGTTCGTTAAGGTTTGCGAACCGAACAAACGAGCTTTAAACGAGTCGAATTCGAGCTTGTTCACGAATGACTCTGTTCGTTTACGGCCCTACGTTAGGGTGTATATCTGTTATACCCAATACCCAAATGTATTTAACGTTTTTCAATATTTTGTGTATTAAGAATACTAGAAACTCGATTAAGATACTGGAGCACAATCAATAGAATCTGGATCTGCCTGATGAGAAAGAGAAGTAGGAATCTATCTTGGCGGCGACCTGCGACTCCACCTTCAAGAAGGTAAACTGTACAAGTTGTCACCATATATTGCGAATCTGCGAGCGAATTCCGTGTCTTTATATGTGGCAAATTTTCCATTGACTTGGTCGACACCAGATATTGGAGCATTCTTTGGGCCATATGGAAGAATAACTGACATTCATGCTCCAGCCTCCAGCGCGTTTTGTAACGCAAGGGCGCTGATTTGGCTTCGTGAGATTCCTTAAAAACACACGGTTAGAAGAATTGGTGGACAAACTCAATGGTGTGAGAGTTGGGACGAATAAGCTTCACATAAGCCTTGCTCGTCAGCCAGGCGAACAGGTGCGACCATCACAAAATGGAGGCAATTTCGACATCCTGCAAAAGCAAGATCTGCTACGACAAGCTGTGATTAAGGGACCAGAAAAAGAAGACATTGAGACGATAAAATATGTCCCCCGGCCAGAGCAATGTGCTTGGCTAGAAAACTGTTTAGCGGGATCGCCATCACCCACTCTTGATATGGCTACAATGACAAAGGTATTGGACGAACATTCCTATCAGGGAGGGAGCATGGTAAAACTAGAGGGTGGAGAAATTTTGATAATGCTAAGGCAAAGTTCTGATAAGGTACGACTTATGGGAAACAATGTGGTCATAGCTAAGTTATGTGTGTGCAACCTCAGGCTTTGAAAAATTATAAATGGTAGGTTTGTGTGACCTGTTTGGATACGCATCCATGGTACCCCGCTCCACTGCTGGAGTAATGAGTTTTTGGCAGAGATGTCGAGTAGGGTGGGTGAGCTCTTGAAAATTGATGAGAAAACCTATGCACAATTAGAGATGCAATTTGGCCGGATATTGGTACTAACAACTGAAAATGACCTCATTTGGAAAAAATTACGTATTGAGACAGGCAGTGAAGCATTCATTGTAGCTATGGAATAGAAAGCTCAGAAGCAACCCAGCTCAGGACATACTGCATGGGGAGGCACAAGACAAGTGAACAGAGGCCATAAAGTTTGGCAATGAAAACTAATCACTGAGTGGCCCACTCTAAATTCGTCGGAAAATCCATCGAAAAGCATGGTGATGAACGAGACAGAAAGCGAAAATATTGCGATAGTAACAGAAAATATGGATTGTGATCTACATACGCCAGAGCAGCAGGTACATTCATTAGGGCAAGAGGTCAAAATACCAATGGTCTCCACCTCCATTCATGCGATGCCTCCCGAGACGACATTAAATGCAATGGAATTCCAACTGAATGAATCCAGTGTGATATGATCAATTGAGCGGAGTACTGATGGGGGAATCAATGAAGAAATTGGGGTCACGACCGGAGAGGAGGTTGCACAGGATTTGAAGAAGAAAATTCCAGCTGATAGTATCGAAAGTTTTTCTGCAACAATAATGCTACGTACACATTGTGTTTTTACACATAATATTGTGTATTTAAGATTGCCTTCACGCTTTCGTAAGTAAAAAACAATTTATTTTGAATGGGACATAAATGGATAAAAAAACAGGAGTTGTTCGCGCAGGCTCTGGTGGTGATCGTCAGTGCGAAGAGGAGATTTGTCGTGATGTTGGTCGGGACGTCGATCGGGTGATTTGAATCGACGAGGCTTCGGAGTTGATTCGTGAAATTGATGGAGGTGGGGTGACGTTGAAGTTCGAGAGCAGCGACGATTATGTCGGATTTGTTTTGTTTCCGACGTATTTGAGGACGGTGGTGGCAGTGGTATTTTCGTAATTTCCGGCACAATTCCAGACCGCAGCCCTGATCTCCTCAATAGAAATTTCTTTGGTTAGGAACATATTATCCTCATTCGAGACAAGATGTTCTGCTGCTAAATCTAACATTGGTCTGGTCCTTATAGTTTCTGTATACTGCTTCTGGAAGAAGTCAGCGATTCCTTGTTTAACTGACTACACATCATTTTGCCAGATACCATCTATCTCCATCCCTATTATGCTGTTCACCCTCCTATTCCTCATTGAGAGTGTATGAAAATAAGAGAAGTTCGTGACGCCTTCCAGTATCCACTTTGAACGAGATTTCTGATAGGTCAATTTTTCTTTAGCTCTGATTGCTTGCTGCAAGGATAACCAGAATATTTTCTTGAGTTCAATCTCCTCCGGCTAAAGAATGCCTAAGTCAGCCTTAAGGTCGAAGATTTGCTGTTCCAATCTTAATTTCTCAATTTTGTTGCTAATGTTTCCGAAGACATTTCTATTCCAATCACTCAGTTTGGATCTCATAAGTCTCAATAGCATACGTAGTATCCGTTTTGACATCTATATTTCCAGATGCACCAACATATTAGCATAGGTAGTATCCGTCTGCTAAATCTTACGGAGTTTGTACTCTTGCTCGTACTCCACATATAAGCCTAGTTTCCAATGAAACTAAAACAGGCAGCATTTGGAACAAATTGGGCTAACTCTCCCAAAGAGAACAAATGTTTTATACTTTCCTCTCTCGGATGATGAGAACGACATACACATCTGGATATCATGGGCACTCCCCCTTTCTTAACACATTCATCCACTAAAAGTGCACATAAGAAAGCTCTCCAGATTAATAAGCTAATTTTGATAGGCACATGAGGACCCTATATGTACTTATATTGCTTTCTTCTAGGAGATATATGTACTTATATAAGCTAATTTTGTATCTCAACTTGATTTTTACTTACTTTTCATTTTCATTTTCATTCTCCTTCTCATTTTTTCTGTAGCAGCCTCAACCTTCCTACAGAAAAAATGACTTTTTGGGGGTGAAAAAAGGAGAATGAAAATGAGAAGTAGAGTTCTAAAACACTAAACTTGAAATAATTTAAAAAATAAGGAGAAAGAGAAAAAAAAGTTAGTTTTATAGAGGTACAAAATACACCCTAAGTGTGTGTTTGCAGTAGCTTTTGCAAACTGCTTATGGCTGTTGCACTGCTGTTTTATTTGTTGGAGTGTTTGTAAAATTTGCTTCTGCTTCTGCTTCTGCGGTGCAACAGCTGTTTTAAGCCATAATTCAAAAGCAGAGGAGGGGCTGCTTATGCTGTGGAAAAGCACTTTTTTAAAAAAAGTACTTTAGAAAAGTACTTTGCTACAGTAAAAGCATTTGCAAACACTGCATAAATCCCAGACTGTGTGAAAGTTGAAATTTCCATCTCTGCGAGTTCCCAAACCGGTCTGTCAATATTGCCAAAAGGAACCTCAGTTATTGAATTTCTGATAGACACGGGAATGGAGGAATCTTGCGGTTGCCATTGCCCATTTATGATGACGGACTATACTAGATCTGAGGGGCTTTGGTTTTGAATAAGATTACACAGGAAATCTTCATCCAACCATTTATCATGCTACAAATTGACTTTTCTTCCATCGTCTATCAACCCCCTAGCATCAGACACCATCAAGGGCTTTATTTCCAAGAGCCTCTTCCAAGTGTGAGAATGTAGAGGTCGGTTTGTGAAGGTAGGATGAGATTCCCTTATGCTATAGTTTTTTGTCATGAAGGCTGCCCAAAGGGAAGAGTTATGTATATATTGACACCACAATTTCATCAATGTTGTACACTCCAGCTGGGTATGCTCTAGGATCTTATAATTCTCACATCAGATATTAGGTCATCGGAAGGATGAGTTCACCGGTGTCCGAGTCCTGACTATGGGCTTAGACTCATCACTTAGTCCCGAAAGGAATGAAAATAGTAGGTGTTCATCTTGTGTCTGATTAAACTTATTGATGTCACCGGGTGTTTCCATTGGATACGGTCGTCCCCTGTCAATTTTCAGTCACAAAGAACTACGCTGACCATAATAGTCATCAATCTGTGATTGTCCTTAACTTAGTCGATCTACTTTCGTGATAAGATCGAAAATTTAGAGGCTATCCTCGCATGCGGTGAATGTTTTTCTCAAGATCTTCCAAAGTTCATAGGCATTTGGATAGTGAGCATACTTTTGCACCAATTGTTGTTCCATGAATCTAGTAATCCACCCGAAAACTTGTGAGTCTTGTTGCTTCGATTTTTGATATCTTGGATCGGATTCAGCTGGGGCTTTCGCCTCCCCTGTTATGAATTCATAGTGCCCTCGTCAACTATGCATACTTCCATCAATAGTGTCCATAGCACGTAATAGTTGTAATCCAACTTAAATTCAACCAAACCGTAGAATGGTGATCTTCTGATTTCGGTGAGGAAGAGGATGAAGATGAACTCTTTGCTTGAATCTCAAAAAACTTGACAAATTGTTCAACCAAGATGGAGTTCGGATCGGCCAGTACCGATGAGTCTCTTGCTATGGCGCATGTATTGCTGGAAAAGAAGAATTTTAGGTAGATGAAGAATTCGCAGAATCGAAACTCTACTCCGATACCATGATACGCGGAAGATAAGATCTGGAGAACTCTCTTGCCTATTGAAGAATTTACAATAATTACAATATATAGAGATCTTAGGGTTTAATATTCCTCCCCCACTAAACCTCTAATTAAATAATCCTTTTCCTAATTACAACTATATTCCCTAACATGGTGTCCCTCTTTCCATGGCCATCTATCAGGATGTGGTGTTGTCATAGGAGCATCACCAAGTAGATGAAGCAGTTGGAGAAGCTGCCGAATTTCTATCACAGTGCAAGGTCTCTCCCAACTCGACACGTTTAATTTAATACTCATTCATAAACCTTAATCTAATCTAATGGGATTAACGTTAAATTTCCATGTTTGATTACTAATTAGATTATTCGTCTGGAAAAGGGCCATCCACCCAATCCACTTGGTCCCAAAATTTGAGTTGTGGGACTGCAATGGGGAAATCCACTGCGGGGTAAATGGCCTGGCCCCACCTCTTATACAATATACATTGCCTCGACAAATCGGGTGCACCGTACCATGCACCAGCTTGCTTGCAGTTTTTGGCTGCCGGGGGCTCATGGGTGCAAGAAAATTAAAGTCGTGGCATTCCTGTAAATACATTCAAAAACGAGGCGCAATTTATTATGCGGGAATGACGTGTTATGCCCCTTTTTTCACGACCTCGGCCAAGCCGTCACGTCAGAATGAAATCGGAGATATATTCCCTGTTGGGCAAACCCCCGAAAAGGGTAGATCCGTCATTAACACGGCGGTTCTCTGGATGTTTGTGTTTTTGCCGAAATGCTATTCTATCTTGACAGATTCCGTACAGTATTTCTTGGATAATTTTTATTATCTAAATTAACATAATGCTTCGTGTCGTCAGTATTGGGATGAACATTTTTTCTTTCGTGTGGATAATTTTTTTGTTGTACCATTCATTTTCGAAATTGATCGCACCATTGGAAAGCTTATACATTGTAGGTGAAAATCCTCATGCTTTGGTCCGGTTTCGACGACTTTTATCACTGTTTAATTTAGTTCACATTTTTCCCTTGGGTTAAGTAGTCCTAAATAGGGTTTTAGAAATTTCGTTGCCGGAAACCGGACCAAAGTATGAGTATTTTCATCTACAATGTATAAGCTTTCCAATGGTGCGATCAATTTCGAAAACGGATGGTGTTACGAAAAAATTGTCCACATGAAGGGAAAACTGTCCACTCCAAGACTGACCACACGAAGCGCTCCCCTAAATTAATATACATTAGTGATAGCAGTACATAATTATTTACGACCAATAAAATATGTACACGTGTCCTTGTAATTGGGACCACACATGTTTTATTGGTACATCATTCTACGTATATATATTCTATTGGTTGAACATAATAATGTACACCAAAATTAATCATTATTAATTAAAAATATTAACTGTTTTAGGGAATGGTAATCTATATTAGTTGTAAATTTTAATTTTGTCCCACTCTTCACCACAAACCTATTATGCACATTTGGTGCACAATTCATTCATACCAGCACCTGTATTCAAATATTTGTACAATTAGAAAGTCATGTATAAGAGATCAAAAGCCCAATGTTCCGACGCGCTTACGACGATTTTTAAAATTATATTAAGAACTACTTAACTCATGGGGAAGAGTTTTAAAAATTCTCGGCGATGAAGTCATCAGTGTTAGAAAATGGACCTTGCCCTAATCTAGGCTCGGACCTCATGTGCGAAGATGTGCATGTGTGGGTTAATATAATTAGAAAGGTTGACAACCCTCGTTAAAACTATAAGCTTATTATGGTGATTCATTGTAGCCTACAATCCTATTTATATTAAAATATTGTGATTTCTCTAACCGATGTGAGACAAATTCCCAACACTCTCCCTCAAGTCCAACTAGGTAAATCCTGTTGAATTTGGACAACAACATTGATAATACCCAATTGGCTCAATTCCTATTCTGGGATCGATACTCGGGATTTTTTCGAAAATAATTACGAGGACCTCGAAAATAATCATCAAAAACTCGTGAAACAATGCTCAAATTGGGCCAAACCTCCCATGGGCCTCCATGGGCCCACCCATTGGGGCCAATACTCGGGAATTTCCCCAAACACACTCTAGTGCCTCAGACCGCCTGCTCTAATGTCATGTTAGAAAATGGACCCAACCCCAATTTGGACACGAACCTCGTGTGCGTAGGTGCGCATGTGTGAGGTAATATAATTAGGAAGGTGGGCAACTCTTATTAAAACCATAAGCTTGTGGTGATTGATTGTAGTCCACAATCTTATTTATAGTTGTATATTGTGATTTCTCTAAGCGATGTGGGATAAATTCCCAACAACAAGAATCATGACGAAACATGAGCCTTTTTTTTGGATAACCATGGTATCCGGAATCATTTTTGGCCCGACTAATCCATGGAATCCATGCAAAACGATCCCTCCACTTGTGAAACATGAGCCTTTTGATATACAATTTTCTAGCGGTGTAATCAATTTTGATGAACTCTGATAACATGAATGACCCACATAAATTTTGATTTTTAACAATTAAAATATGTATTTCCCCTCCCCCCACCACAAAAAAAAATTAAAATATGTCACATATTATGTAGCCCACTTAAAAGTTTAGCCAGCTACAGAAGATCAAAAAAAGAGCAGAGGGCTGGAAGGGGCACAAGATATCCCTGGCAGGCCGCTTAACGTTAAGTCAATCTGTACTTGGAAGCCTACCAGGGCATGTTTTGCAATCGACTTTACTGCTCAAATCCACTGCTGCGGAGATAGACAAGCTCAGACGACTTTTTCTATGGGGCAGTGAGGAGCCTAATCAGAAACCAGCACTTCTTAGATGGTCTGAAGTATACAAATCGAAAGCTAAAGGTGGCTTAGGCCTGAGGAACATGCATGACAACAATGTGGCCCTACTACTAAAGTTAGCATGGGATGTTGTTTCTGAGAACCAGTCAATCTGGAAATCCGTTTTCTGGGCGAAATACAATCTCACACCTTCAAGGGGTCGCTGCTATTACCACAAAAAATAGGCTCACAACTCTACCTTAATCTACGGAGGATATGGACGATATTAGTTGATGGGCTGTTCTGGCATATTGGAGATGGCAAACACTGCAGATTCTGGCACGATCGCTGGCTACCCAACTGCGATCCACTCTGCCAGCATGAAGGTACTCACAGCCCCGCTCATGAAATGCATGTATCTGTGGATTTCTATTCTTTACGTGCAGGTGGCTGGAACTGGGTGCGGTTAGAGCAGCTGCTTCCACAAGACATCCTCCTCCTTATTCGGGGGATACCACACCTAGACATGACTGCTGGTCCGGATTCACTGGCTTGGAGA
>JAOYMZ010060201.1:0-13067 GCA_025802335.1 Pinguicula primuliflora
GTATTCCAGTTTTGATCAGTATCTGGGCAGCCTCCAAATCCTTTCCTTCTTCCTCCAAGATCAGGACCTTCTGTTCCGCCATCGGGCTTACCGGCAGATTCTTGTATCCCCTAGTTCTCAGAGCCTTAGTTTAGAGGTCTAATCCACCATGTTGGTGGTCTTGCTCGGTGCTCCGGCACTGTTGTTGTAAATGTAAAAACAAGGGTTCAGACTATCTTGGGAAGAGTGCCTGAGAGAGTTTCAAACTCATACCACCCAACCTATACTTAATTAAGTAAACTTTTTGTAAGTATACGTAGCATTTTACTTTCTTCTAATCACCTTTAATTGAAATTTCAAAGACTTGTACTATCAACAGAATATTTTTTGAAATTACTCGATGACAGAACACTCAATGAATGCAGATCTCCACCTTAAATAGTACAATAAACGAGTTTAGACAACTTGTGGTGCAATTTAAAATTTTTGTGAAATCGATCACAATATCAAACGGATCGCATGAGCAATTTAGCAGAAACTTGACATATAAGATACTCTCAGAAACTATATTCACTAGAGGAACCAAAAAGGCCAACCAGGCTTGTCTTAACCTTCTCAAAAAATACGAACAACGCTCTGGTCAACTCATCAATTACTCCAAAAGTCACTTCATCATATCTCCCAAAGCAACAAGACAAAAGAGAACTTCCATATATAATTGGACTGACATAACACACTCAACACTTCCAATAAGCTACCTTGGCACACCTCTATACCATGGTAGGAAGAAAACACAAATCTTCATCCCACTAATTCATAAAATTCAACAAAAATTAGAAGGATTGAGAACCAAATATCTTAGTAAAGGAAGCACATTAACACTTCCAAAATCTGTCTTACATAACATTCCCATTCATCAAATCTCCACTCTACTTCCTCCCAAAACCACTATTAAATGAATAGAAAGAATATTTTCCAACTTCTTCTCGGGACAAGAAGAAGGAAAACAAAAACTTCTTTGGAAAACCTGGAAAATGGTTTGAAAAAACTGGAACCTGGAAGAGGGTCTGGCATTCGGAAAATTCAAGACATCTGCACTATAACTAGTATGAAGCTTTGGTGGTGATTTAGGAAAAAGGACTCACTGTGGTCACATTTCATGCATAAAAAATATTGTTCTGACTTTCCTCTAGCCATTGCACCTGTGAAACCTTCCCACTCTCATGGATGGAAGCATTTGATAAGATGCCGAGAAATTATGCTAAAACATACAAGATGGTTTATAGGTGAGGGTGAAGTGAGTTTTTGGTTTGATATGTGGCTAGATGGTGTCCCTTTAAATACTAGAGAAATTGTTTACCTACCAGCTTTACTCATTCGCCACACTTTATATGACACTAAATGGCACCTTCAGAGTTTACAGCATCTGGTTCCCGAACACAGAAACACTAGAGCACTTGATCATCCATAGTGAGCTAGCAGAAGCGTTATGGCCACGGTTTGCACAACTATGCGAAGTTACATCCTCTGTTATTTCAGTCTCCCAGTAGATAGACGTGTAGTTTGACTCTACGGGCAAGAGTAAAAACCATGCATTTATCTGCTTGATCACCTTCTCTATTGTGTCTTGGCAGGTATGGAAAGCTAGGTGTTCTCTCTATTTTAAAGATGTTACATCATCAACTCAAATCATACAGCGTGACTGCATAAATCAACTCAGGGAGATTATTGCAGGACTCCAACTCTACTCCTCAGTTAATATGGTTGAGCGAAGGTGCTTAGCAAGTTTGAACATAAGCCTTCCTGCAAAGACTAAACTGAAACAACAGTCAGGTGGCTGGTTGCCTCCCCCAGATGACTTTGTGAAAATCAACTGTCACGACCTCCCTACTTAAGCAAGTAATGTGCATAGAGGAGGTGCAATATCAAGAGGCTCTTATGGTAACTTTATACATGCCACCATTCGTTCTGTTACTACTTCTTCAATAGATGCAGAAGCCTCTGCGCTATGTGGGGAAGTGTTGCATATCATTGCCAATGGAAACTATCTTATCATAGTTGAATCCTGTTCTTCTTGTTTTCTTGCGGGTATCTCTAACATCCTGCAAGGTCCATGGAGGAATAGGAATCACATACTAGAAGTATAGAGGGCTCTACAACTTCTAAGGACATGGCAACTTCATCAATGCACCCCTGACGCGAACCAAGCAACACGGCTCTGCACAGTTTCGAGCATCTCATCAGGGGCCTTACATCTGCACAAAAAAGAACAACTACCAACAGAAGTTCAGCTCCAACTAAAGGAAGATTCTGGCTGCAATGGAGGGAGACGCACAGCAGAGACGTCTACAACTAGATCCTAGTTCATCCTGGATTTACTGGACGATGCATCTGTGCTTCCAATCTGGCTACAACTTCACATGTTGCTGCAATACAGGTACATTCATTATTTGTATTCATTTACAGGTGCCAAACAACAAGAACTAGCATATTTGAAGCAGCAAGCTCAAACTTTACTCCATAACGTTAAACTTGGCAAGAGGCCACCATTGTATGTAATATCTTTTTGGATATATTCATTCAATAATTCTAGGATAGCGATGTATGAATATTGCGGTTCATTAGTAGCTAATTTTATCATTAATACATAACCCCGTCTAAAATCAACAGACGGGTTTCAATTAAAAAAATGATATATAAGATATATGCACGATATCACCAATGTCATAGTAAAAGGTAAAATTGACAAAAAGATGTCAAGTAGTAGTTGCTCATTCACTAGTATGTATGAAAATAAAAAACTAATAGGCAGTAGCACTGCCGCTGGCAAGGTGTTAGATGCGGTATTTAAATGCGTTAAGTAAATAGTCAGGAGTTAAGGATATCAACCTTAAGGCTTCTGTAGAATGTAGTCCTTATGCTCAATCTGACCAGATAATGTAGTTCAACACATACAAGGGAACCAAAACCGCTATGATCAACCGTAAAATATACTAAGAATGGAATAAAATTGAAATAGGAGCAAGAAACTCTCTCGGATCTGAGAGATCTAGTGTAGACAATCGTAGATCTGAGTTGGAACTCGAGATCTCATTCCAGATGACTTAAACAGTAGCAAATTGAGTATGCAACGCATAATTCTGTCTGATCTATCCGAAATAGTAAATGACATATCTGAGCCAAAAACTCCTAAATCTATTTCCAAAAGTTTATCAGAACTGTGGAGACCAAAAAAGGCCAGATCCCGACAACCAAAGCTCCAATACCACTGTGGATGATCGATTAATACCTCTTAGATAAATATGTCATTATATTAAATAGTATGGCTTATCTAGCTTAGTAGGAGCTGTTGTACATTAACGTAATTATGACAAAATGTAATTAAGGATTAAATTGCAATTAATGTATTTAATTGTAATTTATATAATTATTACATTAATTGGGCTTTGGCCCATATCGACCCATGTCTACTTCTATAAATAAGGATATTCCGAAAACCTAACAATAACAGCTTAAGCTAGACGCTTAATGTAAGTCTCAATTCTATTCTCTTGTGTTGAGACTCAGTTTTCATAGTTCTCTAGAAGTGTTGTCTCATCATTTTAGAAGGAGAGTTTTGAATTGTGGAATAACGACGGGACTCTTAAAGCCCCGATTGAAGATCTGCTCAATTAGAATATTACGATCCACCGCGCTTCCGCTATAGAGGTGCGATTTTGTATTTGTATTTAATTATCAGATCTGTTCTGATATTTAAGAGTCAATCCTACAATACCAGATCTCTCAAGAACAATATGAAATATGTGAGTATTCGTTCAAAATCTCAAAAACGAGTATAAATCTAGAAATGCAAGAAAGAAAATGAGTGTATCACAGTTTGAAGGCCACAAGGCACCTAAATCATTAGTGTAACTAGAGATTGAGCGCTATCACTATACAAGTAAGGTTGGCAATTTTGCCCGCCCCGACACGGAACGGGTCCTGGGCGAGTTCGGGACAGGGGTCTAAGACCTGCCCCGGTCCTTTATACATATATAATTATTTTTTTTAATTTTATTTGCAATTATTTATATTCTACACATTATTTTTTATTTTTTTTTTGTAATATTAGTTATAAAAAATTGGTTTTCCTGGGTATGGGGCGGGTTTGACCCGACCCAACCCGTGGACCCGGTCTTCCTGGGAGAGGAAGGGCGGGCCACCCCCGGTCAGCGGGGCGGGTCAGTGCAACTCGAAAAAACTAGCACTCGAACCTGGAAACAGATTATCCACTTCTCCGATTTGATCGAACAAGGACCAATAGTTCCCCAGATATTAACACAATTAACACAAGAGTTGCAATAAAATACACTAGTCATGATGGACTACGCTCGTTGGAATGGACTACACTCGTCGGAATGGACTACACTCGTCGGAATGGACTACACTCGTCGGAATAGACTATACTAGTCATAATGGACTATAGTGATTAGACTGCACTAGTCGCAATAAACTATATCATTACGAAAAAACTTGAAGTCCCGATTAAAATTGACTTAATCCCGAGTTTTGTTTATGGGCATTTGATTTTTATCCAATGACCAAGACTTAAATTCCTTAAAATTGGATATTTAATTTAATATATATTTTCAAACCCGCGGGCTAGATTTCGGCCCATGGGTTTTTAAGCAAGATTAAAACAAATCTCATAGGCAAAACACCCCGTTCCGGTGTCGGAAGAGGCAGAGGAAAAGAAGAAGAATGTAAGGGTGCGTTTGGTAGCAGGATACACACTATCCTTATTAATCCTACAATGTGTGATTACTTGGGATTAAGGATTAATCAACTCGTTCGCTAGACAAATAACTATATGGATTGAGTGGGATTGTGAAATATAGGATAAGTTATTCACTGTTCCGTATTCATTTTTGTAGTGGGATAACATTGACACATAATTAAATTTGGTGTGAATTTACATTAATGCCCCTTTTTATGCTCATTATTCAAAGAACCCGAAAGGCATAACTCTTTTTTTTCGATGATCTACCTCAATTCTTTGATTGCCTTTTTAGAGAAGAATGGTGGATAGCTATGGTTTTAAAAATCTTCGAGCACATAAAGACAAGCAACTAGGGGTGCCCAAAATACCTGCGGGTGCCGAGTAATTCAGTACCCGACCGGACCCGAACCTGTTACCCGAGGGTATTGGGTAGTAGGTATTGGGTCCGAGTCTGGGTCCTTTTTTACATACCCGAAAATTCATGTCGGGGTCCGGGTATTAGGTTTAGGGTACCCGGTACCTGGACCCGGACCCGGACCCGGATCCGGACCCGGACCCGGACCCGATAGTTAATAACTTAGTTTTTTTAAATATTTTTTTATTTTTGTTAAATTCATTAATCTGTTGTAAAAGACTCAATTCCTTTTTCTATAATCCTGGCGATAATTTTGATTGCTGCAATGGAAGTAGGATGGTAGTGAAATCGTAATCTTCATCAATCATAGAACGGCCTGTGTGCGATTTTCACACACATAGCCCTAGCCGTCAAAATTTGTCGTCGTCGTCAAATTCCGGCACCGTACTGAGGTTCATATCTAGCACTATGGCCTCCTCTAGTGAAGCTGCATCACGTATGGCGCCCGATGATCCAGGGGGAACTCATCCTGCCCCTCCAACAACCAAACCTTTCTTCGACAAATCTTTCGCCTCGGTGTTATGGACTGGAAACTCTCACTCCGTCATTAAGCAACCCAAGATTGCAGCATCTTTCTCTACATGGAAGGGAGATCCAGAAATTGAGTTCTCGAAGGATTCAATACAAGCCTTGGCAGCACCGTTCGTCAATGCCCTCGTCGGAAAGTTCAGTCAAGGCCGCCCGTCAATGGACACCATTAGAAGTGAAATTACGGCCATTGGACTCAAAGCTGATTTCACTGCAGGACTGTTAGATCAGAGGCACATTCTGCTCCGCTTCAAAAATGACGAAGATCGCAGACGGATCTGGATGCGGGAAACATGGAACATAAAAGGGTATACAATGAGGGTCTTCAAGTGGTTAGTCGATTTTCGCAACAATGTGGAGCCACATACTTCTCCGGTATGGATTTCTATGCCCAATTTACCAATTCACTTGTATGATCGCGAGAGTATATACATTCTGGCTTCTCAAGTCGGAGAACCAGTTATGATGGATCAATCGACTATTACCCTGAAGAGGCCTAGTGAGGCTAGGATATGTGTTGACCTCAATCTGCTAGAGATCCCACCCTCGAGAATCTGGATTAAGAGAAATGATCAGAGGATAGAGCAGCGGATCAATTATGAGTACATTCCACCTTACTGCACAATATGTATGAGAAAGGGTCACCTTCCAAAGGAATGCAAACTAAACCAGACAAAGGAAGTAGCTTCCAATCCTCAGGGGAACACCACTACAAGTGAACAAATGTCTAAGGCTCAAGAGAAAGGGAAAATGGTTGATACACAGAAGGGCCTGCAGGGAGAACCCCTCCAACCCATGCCAAAAGGAAATGAGCCTTCTACCTCTAAGCAAAATGCTAAAGTGGGCAATTTCGCTTATACTAAAAGAAAGATGAGAGGCCTCAAGAGGAAGGGGATCAAAATTTACAGACCTATCTCCAAACCAGTGAAACACCCTGTTGGAGCCCCATTGGCTGAAAAGGAACAAGTTCAAACAGCTGCAGCTGCAGCCCCTGACTTGGAAAACACCGAGAAGGCACTATCTACAAAGGAGGGCATACCCAAAGGGTAGGAATCTCAAAACAGTCCTCAAAATCAGATCCCAGGTACCTCTCTAGCCCCCACAATACTAGGAAAGCATGATACAAGCACACTACAAGCACATAGGAATCAATCTAACGAATAGTCATTACTAGGAGGCCTTATCTCACAAGAAACAATTGGAAATATAACCAGTAACAACCTTCACAACTAACCATAATTGACAACATAAATGCATCTGTGCAACTTGCCTCAAATGAGCTGTGTCAGGCTCTAAATAATTTGATAGCCTCGAAATCAGCCATGGCACCAGCCATGATCACACAGCTACTTGAATCACTCTCAATTACCACTGAAAAAATAAATCTTCAATTGGAGAATCACATCATCCCCACCTCAACAGCATCATCATTGAATCCACATGCCCCGCTCTTCCCTTTGAGTCCGATTCACAAACTTCAAAAGGAGCAATGTGACACTCAGCCTCCAAGTATCAGCCCAAACCTGGTTGGCCTTACAACTGATGCCTCAGCTATCCCACAATCTCCAACCTTAGCCACGAAGGAGGGAAAAGCCTCCAAAATCATACCAACAAAAGAAACTCTCACAGAAGTAACAACCGAGAATCAACATCATGCAACTGCAATTCCCCAAAAAGATTCAATCGTTATATCATCAAAGGAAAAATCAATTAAAAAGAAAGCAGAACAGAAAATCTCACCCCATATCTCTAAACAACTTCCACAACAATATAAATGCAGCATTGAAGAATTGGAAGGTGATATCCATTACTACAAGGAAGGAAGTATTGACCTGAGTGACTTCACTCCAATCAAATCTTTAGTAGTCGACATATCAAAAGACCTGATCACCCATAATGGAAATCCAACCCCTTCATCCCCTAGATCAGAGGCCGATGATGAACATAAACATAATAAAAGCAGTAGGCTCTGGCAGAGTGCTGGGGAAGCTGAAAACTCAGAAAATGAGGAAAGTCCTTACAAAATTCATCATTCCAAAAGATTCAAAAAGAATCACAAATGAAAGATCCAAAAATTCAGAGAAGATTATCTGGAAACCAAGGCTCCAACAGAACTAAAACGCTACACACTAAGGTCTAAAGTGAAGAAAAATGTATAAAGCTATCATTTGGAATATTAGAGGCGTTGGCAACAGCGTCTCCTTTCTCAGACTAAAAAAAATTGATTGGAATCCACAAACCACTCCTACTAATACTTCTAGAGCCCAAGATCACAGCAGACAGACTTACAGAGTTTGTTCAAAAATTGCATTTTGATCAAGGCAGTTCCAACTGTTCTGGACACATCTGGTTCCTCTGGAAAAATCCCATCACCTGCTCAATATATTTTGACTCAGAACAAATACTAATCATGAACTCTCAAATCACCATCAAACACCAAACTGTACCTTATCTTATAGCTGGGGTTTATGCTAAATGTAAGAGAAAGGAAAGAACTGAGCTGTGGCAGCATATGGAACATTTTTGCAACAACAGTACAGCTCCATTACTAATTGGAGGGGATTTTAATGTGGTCACATCAGCAGAGGAAAAAAAAGGAGGGAAACCAATACATCTAGGCACTGTTTTAGACTTCATTAACACAATTAATAACTGCAATCTCACCGACGTGGGTTACCAAGGAAATCCATTCACGTGGACAAACAATAGGAAAACCCCCGAGAAAATACTAAAAAGGTTGGTAGAGTTCTAATTTCGGACGAATGGGTAAGCACAGGCCCAACAGTAATGGTCTCACACCTCCACAGAGGGCAGTCTGATCACACCCTCTACTAATTGAACTTCAATCCCAACAACAAAGGAAGCATGGCAAATTTCAATTTCATCAGTTTTGGACCTCCCATAGCTCCTTCGAAAATCTTGTAGCAGAATCTTGGAACAAGCAAGTCCCACCAGCCAACCCAATTCTCACATTCAGTCTTAAACTTAAAAGGCTAAGACAGGATTTAAAAAGCTGGAATAAACATATGTATGGAGACATCTTCAAAAAAATCAAACAAGCAGAACTCCACATCATGCAATTTGAAATAACATATGAATCCTCCCAAACTGAAGAAGATGCTATAAAATTGCATGAAGCCAAAGAAATATACAACTCTCACCTCCTAGAAGAAGAACAATTTTATAGGGAAAAATCAAGGATAAAGTGGCTAAAGGAAGGTGATAAGAATACCAAATTTTTCCACAAAAAAGTTCAGATTCACATAATCAAGAACAGTAAATTAAAGTTACACCACACAAATGGCAGAGAGGCAACTCCAGATGAAATCCCAAAACTTTTTGAGGACCACTTCATCCAACAACTCTCTGCAGAAATTGTTACAGATCCCTCTGACATCCTAAAAGCAATTCCAAAAATCCTCACAGAAGAGGACAATAATCAACTCACAAAATGGCCAGATATTCAAGAAATCAAAAGCACAGTTTTTCAGCTTGATAAAGATAGCGCTCAAGGTCCTGATGGTTTTTCTGGGGCCTTTTTCAGGCATTGCTGGAACATTATCTCAGCAGACCTGTTGAATATGGTGCTAGCTTTCTTTGCAGGCTCGGATTTACCTCAATCCTTAACAAGTACCTTGATCTGCCAGGTCCCTAAGCTTGACAACCCAAAAACATGCTCAAATTGTAGGCCAATAAGTCTCTGTAACTTCACAGCTAAAATTATCTCAAAAATCCTGGCCTCCAGACTGTCTATAATACTTCCATCAATTATCTCCCCCCACCAGAGCGAATTTGTAAAAGGCAGAGTCATCACAGACAATATCCTTCAGGCTCAAGAAATGATCCATCAAATAGATTCTCCAAAACCAGGGCAAAATATAGCAATTAAATTAGACATGGCCAAAGCCTTCGATAGGGTATCATGGCTATTTCTAATAAGGGTGCAAAGACAGTTTGGATTCTGAGAAATCTTCATAGACATGGTTTGGAGAAACATATCAAACTCTTATTTCTCAATTATGTTACAAGGCCAAATATACGGCTACTTCAAATCCACAAGGGGTGTGAAGCAAGGAGACCCATTATCTCCTCTCCTCTTCATCATATCAGTTGAAGCTTTAAGCAGAAACCTGAACATATTAAATGAGCAGAAATCAAAACACTCATACAATGTTCCAAGAGAATGCCCAGCCATATCACATCTAGCTTACGTAGATGATCTCCTGATCTTTACTAGAGGGACCAAAAAATCCATTGAAGAAAACTTTAAAATCCTTGAGGCATACGAAAACTGCTCTGGACAAAAGCTCAACAAGGAAAAGAGTAACATCATAACATCCTCCCGAACCCCATCCCACAAGAAAAGAATGCTTTCCAAATGGACAGGAATGGCCATTGCTAATCTGCCCATTACCTACTTGGGAATTCCACTTTATAAGGGTAGGAAAAGAAACAGCCTTTTTACCTCTCTTCAACTAAAAATCCAGAAAAAAATAAACTCCTGGAGCAACTCCTCCCTCTCCTTTGGGGGCAAACTCACACTTATTAGAACTGTATTACAGAGCATTCCAATCTATCAGCTACTAGCAATGAACCCCAACAAAACTATTATCAAAAATATCGAAACAACCTTTGCAAAATTTTTCTGGGAAACTAAAGAAGGTAAGCCAAAACAGCATTGGAAAGCATGGAAACATCTGTGTCTTCCAGTAAAGGAAGGGGGTTTAGGACTAAGAAAACTAAAAGACATAGCTGACACTGGATGGATCAAACTGTGGTGGAGATTCCGACAATCTGAGTCTCTTTGGGCCAAATACATGGGAAAAAATATGGTTCTAACAACTCAATACAAAACACACAGTTGAAAAAAACTGACTCTCACTCCTGGAAAAGGCTAATGCACAGCAAAACAATCGCCCAAAATCACATCAGGTGGCATATTGGTGAAGGAAATGTATCCTTTTGGCATGATAAGTGGTTTGAGGAAAACCAGATATCTATGTTAGCTCAGGTACAAATGGAGAACCTTCAGGTTAAACATTTACTATATGGGGAGCAGTGGCACACTCCTAGTCTAACCAGATTGGTTGGTCTTCCCTTGGCAACAAAGATCGCACAGGTACAGGTCATCCAAAGTAAAGATGTGATCGCCTGGGAACTAGAAAGGAACGGCAAATTCTCAAACAAAACTGCTTGGAATCTGGTAAGACAAAGAGGTAATGTCTCTAAAGCTTTTGAACTCATTTGGTCAATAAACCTTCCAACTAAGATTTGCATTTTCATGTGGCGCTTATTGCATGATATATTACCCCTAGATGCAAATCTTAAACAGAAGGGCATCACTTTAGTGTCTATATGTAGTTGTTGCTCTAACTCTCCCCAGGAAGAAACCCTGGTCCATCTTTTCTCTTGTAGTGAAATGGCAGGTTGCATTTGGAACTCCTTAAGCCCTAGATGTGGCCTAGGGACTCCCAGACAGTTCTCATTCATACAAGACCAGTTTCAAGCATGGTCAGCACACTGCCGAGCTGCTCTTCACAAACTCAGAATCATGGTTTTCTCTATTTCTTGCTGGAGCATTTGGAAGGCTAGAAGTAAATCCAAATACGAGGGCCATGACATGAGACCAGACACCACTCTTCATCAAATATCAGCGCTAGTCAGGGATATCCTTCAAACAACAAATCTCACTAACCCAAAGAGCCACGCTAAGGCACAGATACTTAGAAGCTGGGATGTGCCTCTGAAGCCTCGGAAAGCCCACAGACCTCAAGCATGGTTACCCCCAAAGGCTCCACTCGTCAAGATCAATGTTGCAAGCCTGAAGCATAAAGGAAAAAATGGTGCAGCTTTCCTTGTTAGATCAGCAGAGGGCAAGCTAATGCAGGCCTACACATGCCAAAGTGATCATCTGAAAGAGAAAGCAGAGTTGTTAATGCTGATCAAGGGCCTGGAATGCTGCATTCAACTAACTCTGACAGAGGTAGAGATTAGTGTGAGCTCAGAGAAACAAATCAAATTGCTTTAAACTCCAGCCGAAGGTATTTGGAGTCTCTATAAACTGAATCTGCAAGATAACATGTTAATTGCAGATTTTGGGTCTCACTCCTTCTCCATCACCAACAAATCGGCCAACAAAGCATCTAGAGCTGTAGCTATTTGGGGAGCAAAATATGGTGCCAATCTATTCCAGACAGCTCATCAACTCCCTTCAATATGTGAGGTTTTGGATTATGATTGGAACTCGGAAAGGTTCAAAAGCACTATATATTTTTGATATCTTCATGTTTGCAGGTGCCAAAGTTTCCAACCAACCTTTAGTCCAAAACTTATTTACATTGATATGCAATTTTGGCATGTAATATTGATTTTGGTTCATTTCATAAACGCTAGGATAGCTTTGTATGAACATTACGGCCCGTTAGTGGCTATTTTATTCATCAACACGTAATCCCGTCCGAAACCAAAGGATGGGTTTAATTTTAAAAAAAAGTATCCTTTTTCTATTGATTTAGAAGAACCGTTTCTTCATTCTTGACGCCCATTTCTTCTTCGCCGCAGCCTGCTTCTCGACGCCCAATTCTCACGCCATCACACCCATTTTAATCCCGACGCCGAACTTCATGGGAAGAAGCCATGTTCACGTCGGAATACGGTGATAGGTTCAGAGGTTCCTTTCCTGCATATTGGCCAGCTTGCCCTACCTCCTCCACCACCACTAATTGCATACTGTGAAAATCAAAACTTGCATCGAATGGGAAATCTTTTGAAACTGATCAAGGTAAGTAATGAATTGGGGTGGCCTAATTTCTTCTCCCTTTGCTCTTGGTCTCTTTGTTCATGTTTCTTTCTAATGTTTTTTTAATGTGCATGAACTGTGAAACTGCTGAGAGAAATGGGTAACATATGCACGACTGAGGTTTCTCCACATCAACATAGAGTTTTGCAACTCTCGTGGAACTTGTATTATTTCTTCTAGTATAATGGTTCTTTAAAAAAAGTGAATTTCTTTCTTGCAAATGCTTTCTTTTTTCAGTATTTCATAAGAACCACATGTTGTGCAAGCAAGTAATCTGCAGATACTAGGTCCATTGCAGGTGGTGTAGAGAATGGAGATGGTGGTGGTGGAGGTAGGGCAAGCTGGCCAATATGCACGAAAGGAATTAAAAAAAATTGTTGATCAATTCTAATTTAAAAAAAATTAAAAAAATGGGTATTTAATGGGTACCTGGTACTCGTCGGGTATGGGTAGCCTTTTTGCTACCCGACAAAATCAGGTTCGGGTAGTGTACTACTCGGACCCGGTGTAAATAAAACTCGAAAGATACACAGTATGAACTCAGAGAGAACAAGAGAACATGTATGAAAGAAGATGTTGTATTTTCT
>JAOYMZ010060212.1:0-13064 GCA_025802335.1 Pinguicula primuliflora
ACATTATCATTGAATATAGGATAATGCTCTATAGGCCAATTATAACATTAATCACTCTACATGTCATGGTCTCTGCAAGTTATTTGTATATGTGAAAGTGTTTGTTTTTCAAGGTTGCATTTAGCTCTACAGTTGTCGTCATATCTTTATATAACTAACTGAACTAGTTTGTATGCTTTACAATGATCATAGATATATGATCTAATAATATATGATCATAGATATTTCCCCTGAAGATCAGTTTTCGTGACACATACATTGTTACTTTTTGTAGAGTTACGTATCATCACCACATCTAATGGTTGGTTCTTTGTTAGCTCCTTAGTCATTAATTCATATGAGGAGAGGCGTTGGCTGGCATCTGGAGAGGAACTTATCATAAAAAAATGGCATTTTCAAAATACATTGTGGGTATAAAAAAATAAGTCATGCTACACATCGGAAGAGAAATCAAATGAAGATCAAATGAAGAGCAAACAGCATATTGATGTGTGTATTTTTGCATGAGATCCACATTCAAAATATGACCGATTCGGTTTGACTTCGTGTGGTGTTTGTACGATAATCATTTTCCAAAAAAAATTTCCCCCTTTTTCAGTAAAATCTCATCATCCGTGAAATGCTATAGGTACCCTCAAACTGTGCACTCCCAATGCACCCCCTCCCCGTTTGGCCAAAATATGGTCAGATTTCTGGAAAATTTAGACTTGAATTTATAGTTTTTAGCCCTTGTGTTTATAGGGTTTAGCCATTGGGTTGATATTTAGCTCTTGCGTTTATAACATTTAAATAGGGTTTTAATTTTTTCGGCGGCGAAGCCGTCGTAATAATTAGCCCTCGATTTTATAGAATTTATACCATTTAAATTTTTGGAAAATCATCGATTTTTTGGGCAAAACGAGGTGTGGGCTGCGGGTGCGCCATAGCAGCGCTCCTCATCATCCCTCCTCTTAAAAGTTAACATCATTCTCCGTCGTTCTGTCTGTAGCTGTCACCGCCACCGCCGATTGAGGCGTGTTAATATGGCTGAAACCAAGTTCAGTGTGATGGTAAGCCTCTTCAACTGGACGCAGAAGAGTAAGTCCTCGTCCATCAAGCGCTCCAAGTTCCGCAAGTTTTTGGATACCTTCTGCCGCCCTGGTAACGGCGACGACTACTTCTCCGCCATCCGCTTGATCCTGCCCGCCCTCGATCGAGAGAGAGGTTCCTACGGCCTCCGCGAGCACGTGCTGGCAACTTGCCTCATCGACGCCCTTGGCATGTCCCGGGACTCTCCAGACTCTCAGCGTCTCCTCAAATGGCGCAAGGCAGGCCCAAAGGCCGGTGCTTTCGCTGGAAACTTTTCTCTTATTGCTGCAGAGGTCATTTTTTTGGTTTACACTTTTGCCGTGACAGCCCTTAATGGTTCTTTGATTGCATGCCTCCAGAGATTGAGTTGATTTTTCTGCTCGTGAATTGAAGCCCTTTTTCCATGATGATATTTATTCTGATCGGTATAGTCGACAGCTTTCACTTTCGGACCTGTTGTGGTGGGTAGTTATAGGCTTATAGAATAAATTGATGCACAAGGGCGGTGTCCTCGCTAGTAAATTATTAGAACTATGTATATGCATGGGGTCGACGATATTTCAGTTTTCTGAATTATAGCTACGTATTTTATTTGTTTGGATACTTGTAAATATTATACAAATTTTAATATGCCCCCGATATCTTCTTATTTGTGTTATAAGGTATTTTGTATCACATGAATTTTGTTCGAGATGACGGTCCTAGGTGCTGGCCCTATGCCCTGCCCAAATGCGGTCCAAGTACCCCCTTAGATGGCTTGTACAGGCTCTTAGGCCGTCTAAGCGTTGGGCGTCTCCTGACTGTCCAGGAGACACAGCACATGGATATCCGATTTCAGTATACTATATTGGCTTGAGATAATGTCTTGTTTCCATGGATTATGAAGTGATCATTTTTTTACAACATCAGCAGGTTTTGCAGAGGAGGCAGGGCATGGCTTCAGGTGGGCTGACCATAAGTCAGTTAAATGACTTACTTGATCGACTGGCCTCTTCCGAAGATAGGTAGGTGAGCTTTTGATATATAACTTTGTGATCATATATATTCTCTTTGAATGCGGTCGGTCTAGCATCTTGCTTAATCTTGCTCTCCGTGCAATCATGTATTGGATGTGTACAAAAGTGTTACTTTTCAAAACTTTGGTACTGTAATTGAGTCTAATTCTATTTTAGCTACTAGAGATCCGAATAAAAGAGTTGAGAGGGCATAATTTGTCAGGATAACTTGGAGGGTTTTCTAAGTCAAGTTTTCAGATCCTGGTCATTGTCTTACCAAATAAAAAGGTGCAATTTAAAATACAGGCTCTATCTTCTTATCAATGAGTACATTTCTACGATGAAATTGAACATGTAACTGACACGTTTTATTCAAATAGTAACCAATCATAAGCTCCTTCAAATATTGTTAACCGCGTGATGCAAGTATAATAGGAATAAGAAGATCAATTTGTTATTATTCATGAGTTACCTGAAATATTATCATTCTGTTTGATGCAAGAATAAAAGAAATAAGTAGATCAAGA
The DNA here is from genome assembly GCA_025802335.1 of Pinguicula primuliflora. Classification (NCBI taxonomy): domain Eukaryota; kingdom Viridiplantae; phylum Streptophyta; class Magnoliopsida; order Lamiales; family Lentibulariaceae; genus Pinguicula; species Pinguicula primuliflora. The sequence continues at coordinate 2,591 of JAOYMZ010060212.1, forward strand.
AAGCAGGATGAGTTTTTGAATGCTATGTTATTTTATTTGCGTTATAAACTGATGAGGATCTGGATTCTGTTTACAGGTCAAACAAAACTTCAGTTCTTTCTGAATTGATCAGGAAAACAAATGCACAAGAAATGAAGTGGATTATTATGATAATTCTGAAAGGTGGTATTCCAAAGAGTCATACATTTATTTTTAATTGCCCATCTCTCTCTGCACTCTCCTATTTTGTTTTAAATCCTATGTTTCTTGCATCATTTTCAAACTTCAGAATTTTTTTTTTCAAACTTCAGATCTTAAGTTGGGAATAAGTGAAAAGAGCATCTTTCATGAATTCCACCCTGATGCCGAGGACTTGTTCAATGTCACTTGTGATCTAAAACTAGTTTGCGAAAAATTGCGAGACCGTAGACAGCGGCACAAGCGCCAGGTTTGTTTATTTTGGATTAGTTACATTTTTTGAAAATTTATTTTGTTTCTGAACCATAAAGATCCGATGACAAAACCCTTTTGTTTTGTAAGAGATGGTAAACCGACTAATTCTTCACTCCGGTTCTCGTGGCATGCTTTTATACATTGATTATAATACACTCAGTTTTATATTTTTTGGTTTAATACCATCTTTGCGTATCTGTTATCGTGATTGATTTTCTAGGTGTATCTTTAGCATAACTTTGTGTGTCAAATGATAGTTGTTTCGTTTCTTAAGGATATTGAAGTTGGCAAGCCTGTTCGCCCCCAACTTGCTCTAAGGGTTGGAAATGTAGCTGCTGCCTGGAAAAAGGTGTGCAAGCAGGATAAACGCTTGCTTCATTTATTGTTACAGTTATCAGTTTCTTAAGCAACAAACCATTATAATTTTTTTTTCTATTTTGATTATTCATGTATAAAAAGCTTCATGGAAAGGATGTTGTGGTTGAGTGCAAGTTTGATGGTGATCGAATCCAAATTCATAAAAATGGAGCTGATGTGAACTTTTTCTCGAGGTAGTTGCTCTGCTCTCAATAAAAATTCATCTCTGATATTATATTTTGATATTGTTTTGATTCTTGTTATTTGAAACTTTTTTTTAAACTTAGAAGTTAACTATCCCTATTTCACTAATACAATGAAAGGGTTCTTTGTAGGTTTATGAACAATCTGAAAATAATTGTTTATTTTTAAATAGAATTGTGGATCTGTGCTGATACTTTCAGCTTGCTGAAAGATATAGCCTGTAAATTTCATATTCTTGATACATTGTTTCGTTTGCGAAGATACTTTTTTAAGTATGGAACATAATACCCATTATATTTTTTAGGCAAAGTCAGATTTTGTTGATAGTGCCACTGCCCTCTTTTGGTGAGGGAAAAACCATTACAAGAAAAAAGGAAACAGTACTTTCTTCTAACCGCTACTAAGGACCTCCAACCTCAAAGGGTAAACAACAGCCTTATTACATTTACCATCAGATAAATTGCTAGGAGAAAGAAACCTATCATTGAACAAAAAAAGCACATGGAAACCAAGTTTTGAGCTATCTATTAAAATAGACTACCAGATTGGAGAATAAGACATTTAAATAAATGAGCGCATCTTACTACATGGATAAAACCTTTACGGTTCTGGACTCATACACTACACAACCTTGGAAGAGTGCACCTGGTAATGGTTTGATCTTCAAGAAGAGTGGAAACTTAGACATTGAGGAATTATGCGATGTTGATTGGGCGAGTTGTCAGGATGACAAGAGATCGACCTCAAGATGTTGCATGTTTGTAGGTGCCAATTTAGTCTCATGGTACACCAATAAACAACAGGTGGTTGCAACTTACAAGGTCCATAGCCGAAGCAGAGTACCGTGCCATGGCTTTAGGTGTTGCTGAAATGTCGTGGTTGAAGCTCTAGTGGAACAAGGGACCAAAATGAGATTATGGTGTGATAGTCATGCTGTGATTATTATTGCCAACAACCTTGTGCAACATGATAGAACAGAATTTGTGATCCTAGAGCTGGAAGGATGCTCTCTTCTAAAGTGGGAGAAGATGAAATGAGGTGTTATAGAAGCGTAATATGCTCCTGAAATGAGGTGCCAACTTGAGATCTGGGAATATTTTCATCCATTATGTGGTGAAGGATCTAAAGAAATTCGGAAGGTTTACCCTTCCCATCTGATATTCTCTCCTGGCCGTTCTTGCGAGCTGATTTTTGTGCAGCATCTCCTCTTCATGTTATTACCGATTTGGAGCTATTAAGCCAGATATAATGCGGCATACCTTAATTGTTATCTTATTTTTGTTTCTTCTCCCTCTTCATGGCAGAAATTTTCTTGATCATCCAGAATATGAGCATGGCATCTCGGGCATCATAAGAGAAAATATTCTTGTTGACAGGTAGATAATCCAGGACTATGCAGTTAACCTTAAAATTTTCATACGGTTTTGGCATATTTGTCTCTAGTTTTACTTGATATATTTGAAGTAATTTGTTGAATGCCTTACTGAAGACTTTCCAGGTGATGAATGTGGCTACATTTGTTTAGTTGCTTCTGAGTCTATGACATCTACTGTATTCCCATGAGGGTTGTAAATATCTATCTTTTCACTGGAACTTGGGAAATATTCTTGTAACTTATTTGTTTTGAAAAAATGTGCCGAATGCAAGTCTGCACTTGATCAAACTTTTAAAATGATGTATGAGAAGAACTACAATAGACTGTGCTATCACTTATGCCGTCTGGATCAGAATATTTAGTTTCATGTCAGTATTATTATGGGACTGAATTCCCGTTTCTTAGTATGTAGATTACAAGTTTTTCCATTTCTCTCAGTTCTGCTTGACTATTATTATAGCTAACTTCATCTGTAGACAAAACTTACATGTATCTTATGTTTTTGTACGCAATTCGGGTCAGTCTGGATCTGAACTGTTTACACGTTTATTGGTAATGTTTGGCCATTAACCCATGACAAACTTATTGCAGGTGTATTATTGATGGTGAAATGCTCGTTTGGGACACATCCTCGAATAGTTTTGCAGAATTTGGTTCAAATCAAGAAATAGGTTTTGATCTCATTTTATTTTGCTTGCTGATTTTCTGATGTAATTATTATCTGCGACTGTCTTCAATCACCCATTTCTTTGTGTAGCCAAGGCTGCAAAGGTGGGGCTTGATAGTAATCGACAGGTCTCTTTTCATATTATATTCGTGAAAAAATATTTTCAAGTTAGAAACTGCCGTGTTCAACTCTCCATTTTCACTTTCTTCTGATGCAGTTATGCTGTATCCTTGCATTTGAAGAACAGATAGATGGATCAGAATCCCAGTTCTGTCTGCATTTGATGTGCACAAGAAAAATTCTTGTGTTCATAAAATGGCACCTCAAGCTTCCTTCGTACCTTTTTCTGATATTTTTTCCTTAACGTGGCTACCTATGGCTAGATGTGGCATTTGATGTTCTTTATGTTGGTGATACGAGTGTTATCCATCAAAGCTTGAAAGAGAGACATCAACTACTAAAAAAAGTTGTAAAACCAGTGGCGGGCCGTTTGGAGATTTTGGTTCCTGATGGTGGCCTTAATGAACATCAAGCTGCTGGTAATGGAAGCATTTTTCTACTTGATATTTGTTGAATATAATCCTTATTATTACTGTTGTTCTGTCATTTTATTATTATTATTATTATATTACATTTTATTATTGTTCAATAATCGGTCAGAGGTGTCTTATAATTCGTGATAACATTACCAAGAAAGGCTTTTGCTGAACTAGATGTTTCTCATAGGTATTTCATAATTATATCTATAAACTAGATTTTGCCTTATGCCACAGGGGAGCCATGCCGTTCACTAATTGCTCATGATGCTGAGAGCGTTGAAAGGTTTTTTAAAGAAACTGTTGAGAACAGGCAAGTAATGTTTTCCAAGATTCTGCCACTGCCCACTTTCAACTTATTGCTTTGGCATCCACCTTTTGAATCATCAATTCGGAAGCCATTTTTTCACTTTCACTGAGGAGCTAAGTTTTTTTAAATTATTGCGTGTATAGTAATTACAAGACTTATCCTCGCTAAATCGTTCTGGAAATTTTAGAGATGAAGGGATTGTTTTAAAAGATCTCAGCTCCAAGTGGGAACCTGGTGATCGTACTGGAAAGTGGCTGAAATTAAAGCCCGACTATGTTCGTGCCGGTTCCGACTTAGATGTTCTTATAATTGGTCAGGAATTTGTCTTAGCATCTGAAATAATTGTTTTTGTAAGTTCATAATCCGATACTTAGACATCTGATGCAGGAGGCTATTACGGTTCTGGACGCCATGGGGGTGAGGTAAAGATGCACTTCTAGTTTGCAGTTGTATCTTTTATCTTGTTCTGTGAAGAAACTGTTTGCTTTTGTCCCATGCTTTTGAAGGTAGCTCAATTCCTTGTTGGCCTTGCAGAGAGTTCAGCACACAGTACATATCCCAGGCGGTTAGTATTATTTGTTGCTCCTCCTTTTGAGGAAAATTGACTTCCTCAATATGTTATTGTGTGGTTGGTTTCCTGCATACCAGAGTTTTTATCTCGAGGTTTTATTCTTTCTGAGGTGTCTTTCTCTTTAATATTTTCTTTATGATGTCTCCTTCAATCTCTTCTACAAAGGACATGCTGTATCTTGTCCACCTCAAACTATGACCTTGGTGATATGTAAAAGGACTCACCCAGTTAATCAGTTCTTCTCCTTGAATTATTTTTGCAGGACAAAGTTGACCTCTTTTATAGATATTCCTTACTTGAACATTGACTTTCCTTTTGGTATCTCGTATGCAATAATTGTTTTTTATGCAATAATTGTACAACTTCTCCTCATGGTCTTTTTCATTAAACTGTAAAGATTGTGACTGGTTGGTGAGTTGATTTTTCGTTTTGACTTATTCTTGGATCCAATTGTGTCCCCTCCCAAATTTGTAGAATTATAACCCAGTGTAGCTGTAGCTCAGCATTTTCTACTTCTTAGATACCTGGGGTTGTTGAAGTTTCAATTTCTACTGTCTGCAGATTTGTTTCATTCTGTAGAGTGGGTACTGGACTTTCCGATGAGGAGCTCACGGCTGTTGTCACTAAGTTGAAGCCTTATCTTAGGTGGCTTCCTATCGACAATGTGATGGGATTATTCAAACTATTCTGTTTGTTGCCAATTTTTGGAAATCCGGTGCCTTTCTTATTGTTAGTTTGCATAGATTGACTGTAGTGGTTAGTTGATTATTTTTCTGTATACATGCTCGATCAATAATGTGCTACAGTCCAACATCACCTGAATTACATCCTTAAGCTTGACATTGGAGTATACTAGGATAATCTTCCTTATAACTAGTCTAACTACTAGGAGAAATCCTATTTCAGGAAAAATGAATATCCAAAGAAGCCACCTCCGAGCTGTTATCAAGTCACAAATAACTCAAAGGAGCGGCCCGATGTTTGGGTTGAAAGCCCAGAAAAGTAAACTCTTCATTATCATGACTGCTGCTACTTTTCCTGTGCGTGTGTTTTCACCTTCAATAATTTCTTTGCAGATCTCTTATCCTCTCAATCACCAGTGATATTCGAACAATCAGGTCTGAGGTATTGTTCAGCTGTAGAATTGCTTTCTTTTCCAGGTTCTGGGCATGTAATATTTGTATGAGTCCTGCCGTAAACAATTCGAATCATGTGTCAGGCTCAGAGATCCTTATTTTAGTCATGATTAATACTTTATGCTTTTCCCTACCCTAGAAGAAAAAATTGCATCATGATGAGCAGTAATTTGTTGTGACCTGTTCATTGGCCAAAGGTGTTTGCTGCCCCATATAGCTTAAGATTTCCAAGGATTGATCAAGTGAGATATGACAAACCCTGGTATGAATGCCTCAATGTGCAATGTAAGTATTTTATATTATTTCATGCTTTATATTCTTCACTAGATTAGTTAGCAGTTCTTGGTGCTTGTAGGCCCTGGTTTTATATAGTTCTCTGTTGATTTTTACAGTTGGTTTACAAATTTTCTCCTTTCAGCTTTCATTGAATTGGTACACTCTAGCAATGGTACCACACAGAGGGCGGTCGATACTGCAGTTCCACGAGAAGATGAGCCGCGACATGTGAATTTGTCTAAAGGAGTGAAGAGGAAGAATGTTTCTGTTCCGTTGCACTTTCTTCAAACTGATGTCTCTGGAGTTATGGGTGAAACTTCAATATTTTCAAACATGACATTTTGTATCCTTTTTACGGTGACTTCTAAATCATAATTCATTCATGTGCGTTGCATACAGTTTTATGTTGGAACCTGAGTAATCGGGATAGAGTTTGTGCTAGTTCGTAACAATTCGTCATAGTTTCTGATTAACTATTGAAATAAAATTATTATCTTCTTTCGAAATTCTTAAATTGATAGATCTTTATATTGGGGAGGCTTGAGCTTGTGGGGTTTCCCGTGAAGTGCATTAGCTATGCAAAACATTAGATGCATGCAGGATTTGAAAATTTATTACAATTGTTGATTGGAATTACTTGACCGGCATAGACTTCGCCAATGTGCCCCCATCACAGTCTCTTGATTCCTTGCACAAAATGGTGGTGGAAAATGGTGGTACTTTCTCTATGAATCTTAATAATTCAGTTACGCACTGCATAGCATCTGAAAGCAAAGGTCAGCCAACTCTTCTTGATCCTTTTCTCATCTCTGTGACGAATACACAAATGAAGCTCATTGACCATCCTGTTGGCTAGTTAGTGAACATATTTCACAACCAGTAAATGTTTGGAAGTATTTTCCAGGTATCAAGTTTCAGGCTGCAAAGCTCCAAGGAGATGTTATTAGTTTCTCTTGGTTTTCCGAGAGTTGCTCACAGAAGAAACTACTTCCTCTGCACCCAAAGTTAGTCATTAATAGGAATTTCATGTATTTTCCATAAAATGTCCTCATTTCTCTGAGTTATTTTCGTCTTGTCTTCTTTTGAAGGTACTTCCTCCATCTGTCTGACACAACAAAGAAAAATTTAGAGGAAGAAATAGATGAATTCTCGGATTCCTACTATTTGGATCTTAATGCAGTGGACCTCAAACAGGTACAAGTACAACAAGCAGGATCAATTCACTGGATCGAGCTTTTATTTTCCATCTTTTCTCAGGAGGATCAATAGTGTTTCCCACATTCCCTCCAACCTCCAACCTGAGTGTTGGACGGGGGAGGGATGATAGTGGTGTGAGGGGAGGCGTCTTACCAATTATGCCTCATTGTCTTGGGATTGAACTTTATGAGAGTGTTAGCTGCTGATTCCGCTCTCGTTGACAGTCATATATGGGGTTTGATGTCGTTGCTTTTCAGCTTTTCGGAAACATTCGTGAGGTTGGAGATCCTAAAGAGAGAGAGTTCTACAAGAAAAAACTTTGTCCAATGGACAAATGGATACGTTTTCATGGCTGTCAAGTTTACTTTCACTTTCCGAGGCAATTTTTGTGAGAATTTAATTAGTTGGTTGATTATGTACTGAATTCGTGCCTTTTGGATATGAAAATTAACTTGATTTGATAACACCCCTTCATTGCTGTTCCTAGAAAAAATGAGAGCTGGGAAGTCCCATTGGAATTTGCAATGAGAAGGATGAAGAATGAAATTTGCACTGGCGGTGGCAGTGTGTCGGAGAGACTCGTTCATGCTACACATTTAGTGGTTATTTCTGGTCCACAAGCTGATATGGACTTCAATTCATTGTTGAACAGGTCAGCAGTGTCTCCTCATGCCATATGCTATTTGATTGCATCTAATTTTTAGATAAGAAATTTTAATAAAGGTGTCGGTTCCGTTGCCATCTTCTTATACATCAATTTATACACTCCTTTTTAATTTCGGCCACTAGCATCGCCCATTGACGGAATTGATCACATCGTTAGAAACCTTATACATAGAAGATCACATGTTCAAGTTTTAGTCCGGTTCCGGCGACTTTATCACCGTTTAATGCGGTTTCATGTTTTGACCTTGGGTTAAGTAGTCCTAAATAGGGTTTTAGAAAATTCCGGCGGCGAAGCACCGGACCAAAACTTGAACATGTGATCTATGTATAAGGTTTGTAACGATGTGACCAATTCCATCAACGGGCGATGCTAGTGGCCGGAATTAAAAAGAAGTGTATAAATTGATGTATAAGAAGATAGCAACGGAACCGCCCCATTTAGAATTTTTTTATTCGTGTTATCTAACTGCAATACTTGATAAAACGCTTGATTATGGTACTTCTAGGTTTTATTATGGTAAAAAGCTATGGTATTTCTGGCTTGCTAACTATATTCTATGATCAGCAAAACAGCAGAGTAACATTTTTTTTTCTTTGACAGTTTTTCAGAGCCTGATAGGCTCCTTTTACGCCGTAAAGGTTTGCAAATTGTCGGGTCCCAGTGGTTGGAGGACTCTTTCGAGAAGGATCAGAAGTTGCCAGAGCACAATTATAGTTTGAAGCCTCAGGGATTTGAGTCCCTAACTGAAGCCAGGTTAGTTAGCATATGTGCCTGGTAATATTACCGCGAATTTGGTAGCCGCCAACTACCTTCGATATAACCATCACCTATGGAAATTACCATGTCAAAGAGTACAATTCTCTTGGTTAAATGGAATAAACATCGACTTGAAACCCGACCTTGAATTGTATGCATTCCACTAAATGCTGGTGGACATACGGCTGAATTTCTCGATAAATTTTCTCCTACTCTTGAAGAAGTTCGGGCAGAGCATGGGATAACTGTATTTCTAGAAGATCAATTATTAGTTTTCCCGACAGCATGAACTAAGCATAACTATGCCATGAAAAATGTTCTAGTCCTGAATGCTACGTCTCGAGTTATAATTTACCGTCGATGTTGATATGGCTAAATCAGCTATTGCGTAATAATATTTAGAGACCGCATTATATTATTCTTATATATTTCTCTACTTTAATTCAGTTATGAGCACGAAGCTGCCACAGAACAATGTCCCGGACTGGCAAGGGAACTGAAGGATGGACCTTCTCCTGAAAAAGATGGCAAAGCTATATCTCCCAAGCAGAGAATCGTCAGCTTGCCTAAAAGGCAGAGGACAAGAAAAGCGGGGTTATCTAGTAGGACTAATGAAACAATGGAACAACAAGTTGTCGACGAATCTCGGAGGAAGATGCCACGACTTCGAAAAAAGGTAGCTAAGATTGAAGGTCATGATTCTGATAATCATGCTTCTTCAGATGGCAAGGAAGAATTTGAAAGCACAAGTTCTAGTAGTAGACCTGGCATGTTAAGAAAGAAAGGAAGATCGGTTCTTAGTCAACCTAGAAGGAAAAGGGCACAGATAAGAAGCAAGCCTGCAAATATTGGTGGAGATCAACTAGATGTGGATACTTTTGCTGACAAGCAACAAACATTGAAAAAGGATTCTGAAGATAGTGAAGGAAATTGTAAGGCTTCTAAGACGACAAAGTTACCCGTTACCGAACTTCAGGGGCGTGGTGAAGTAGAAGATTATCCATCAAGAATAGGTGAAGACGCTGAACCACCATTGTTTCCAGGTCACAGTGAACCTTCACAAGGTGTTCATAAGGTCTATGAACTCGGATGCGGGGAAGGGAGCAGCACCCAGTATGAAAAACGAGCTGAAAGCGCCATGGATCCAGTTCAAGCCATGTTGCTGAACATGGTGCCAGCTCTTGGAGAAAAGAAAGTTCAAAGTGTCATTCCTACAACATCACAAGTCCAGGAAGCCACAAGAAATGATCCCATCGACAGCCGGGCAAGGCCATCCGTAGACGCCGAAATGCCACCAGGCAAGAAAAAGAAAGTAAGCTACAAGGATGTCGCCAATGAACTGCTTAAGGATTGGTGATAGAGGCTCCGCAAGTCTCTCGTGTTCTTCCCTTATTTTGCCAGTCGCTTGTGCTTTATTCTATAATCGAATCCTGTATAGATGCACTGCTAGCTGATGTTCAATGTTCTTTCTGTTGCATTTAATCATCTTCTGTGTCTTACACGCCCATTGTTTGTTCAGGTTTATAACTCTCTTTCTCCGAATATTTTGTTACATATTACATCCGTATCATGATTTGATTACCAACAGCGGCTAGTAGTATCTTCCTGGGTAGGCGGCATGCTGCGTGAAATGCTATAAGTCACACACATTTGACACTCAAAACTAGGGCTGTAAACGAGCAGAGCGGTTCGCGAACAAGTTTGTATTTGACTCGTTAAAAGTTCGTTCGTTCGGTTTGTTAAACTCGAATTTGTGTTCACGAACAGGCTGGAGATTGTTTGCGAGCCCTAAACGAGCTGCTCGCGAACATTAATATAATAATATTATATTATTTAATTTATACATATAGGTCACGGTTCTTGTGCACAGCCTTATATGTTCAACTTCGTACTCAACTCATACTTTCCACCGACCGTCGTCGAAATTGGTTGCACCATTGGAAAGACCATGTGTTGGAGATCAAAACCCTATGTTTCGGTGATGTTCCGA
>JAOYMZ010060223.1:0-13064 GCA_025802335.1 Pinguicula primuliflora
TTATACATTGAATTGTATATGTTCAAGTTTTGGTGATATTCCAACGACGTTATCACCGTTTAACGGAGGGTTATAAATCTCCTTGGGTTAAGTAGTCTTAAATAGGGTTTTAGAAATTCCCACGGAAACCAGACCAAAACATGGATATTTTCATCTACAATGTATAATCTTTCCAATGGTACGACCAATTTCGAAAATGGATGGTGTTACGAAAAAATTATACACAGATGGAGAAAACTGACCACAATAAAACTGTCCATAAGAACTGGAGTGTTATACTTTATATGTTATATAGTATATTATACTTTAGCGGTATGATCCATGCCCATATAAATGAACACAAATGAACACACATTTTCAATTTCAACTACTAGGATCGCCCGTTGACGGAATTGGGCACATTGTTGGAATTCTTATACATAGAAGATCATATGTTCATGTTTTGGTCTGGTTCCGGCGACTTCGTCGCCGGAATTTTCTAAAACCCTATTTAGAACTACTTAATCTAAGGGAAAATGTGAACCCTCCATTAAACGATGATAACGTCGTTGGAATATCACCAAAACTTGAACATATGATCTTCTATGTATAAGGATTCCAAGGATGTGGTTAATTCCGTCAACGGACGATGCTAATGGCTGGAATTGAAAACGTGTGTTCATTTATATGTGCATTGATGCTGTCCCTATACTTTATATGTTATATATATATATAATAAAATGACGAAATTCTAGTTACAAACAATGAAGAACCACATTTCCTAAAAAGAATAATCATCACATCATAGATTACAGCAGAAAAAACAACTGAACCTGTCATGTTACCAAAAGTCTCCACAGGAGCAAGAGCCCTGCTTAAACCTATGAAATCTGGTACGGTCCCTGACAATAATCTCCCTATCGTACAGTTTCGAAACAAGCTTGATCACCACATGGCAATCCCCACATATTCTAAGATTCTTATTGATGTTTATAGCCATCTTGTCATCCGTACTGATCAAACCAAAAGCCACAGCAAGCTTCTCACTATGATAAGACAATGCATTGTCCTTCTCTTCATGTTCCAAGTCATGTAGCACATAGTTGGTTTCGGGCTCATACCCGAATTCCCTGATCTTGAAGCGAATCTCTTCTAGTTTCGCGTAGATGTCCTTCCAGTTGGGGTGGCTTTTATCACCATTGAAAAACTGGATGATCAAGCCGTTCATCTCAATGTAGCTAAAACCCGGAATCTTCTTGACATCACTGAACTTCATTGTATCCCTGAGCCTCCTCACATCGCTCCATCTCCCGTGTGATGCGTAGACGTTCGACAACAATACATAATCGCCACAAGTATGTGATCCCATCTCCACGAGCTTTCGTGATGCCTTTTCTGCCATTTCCACGTTCCCATGTATTTTGGAAGCACCTAGTAGAGTCTGCCACAGCACAACATCTGGGGGCAATGACATGGACTCTGTGATCTGGTATGCTGCGTCTAACCTCCCTGCTCTTCCTAACAAGTCCACCATGGTTCCGTAATGTTTCACGGTTTTGCTCACTCCGTGAATCTCCATCATCTCGAAAAGCTTCACCCCTTCATCCACCATCCCTCCGTGGTTACAAGCACACAATGCTGCTAAGTAAGTGACACCATCAGGCATTGGCTCCGCGTCATCTTTAGCCATCCGATTAAAGAGCTGCAGCGCTTTTGCCCCATCACCATCTATTGCGAAAGCCATGATCATTGTATTCCACGTGATCAGAGTCCTGGAACACCTTATGCGATCAAAAACATTGTACGCCTTTTCTATCAGCCCGCATTTTGCATACATATCAATAACAGCATTACACACAATTACATTAGCATCTAATCCGCTCCCTCTTATATAATCATACACTCTGTCACCCTCTTTGATCGCACCAAGCTGCGAGCACGCCGACAGAGCACCAAGAACAGTGATCTCATTGGGCAGCATTACAACCCCACCCTCACCATCCCCTTCTCTCATCCTATTAAACAGTTTCAAAGCTTCATAAGGCTGATTCCCCTGCGCTAACCCAGTAATCAAGGCATTCCAACTTGCAATATCCCTCCTCGGCATTTCATCGAACAGTTTCCAAGCACCAGCCAGCTCCCCACACTTGGCGTAAACATCCAGCAGTGTCGTCCGCAGCAAAACATCCGCAGCAACCCCACATTTCAGCACCTGAGCGTGCATCTGCAACGACTCGATTCGGGCCAGAGACCGGGCGCAGGCCTTGAGAAAGAAGGAACAAGTGAGTGCGTCGGGCGTGCAATGTGCCCGTGACATTGAGACGTAGCACGTGACGGCATGGACGGGGTTGTCGCTCTGTGCATGACCGCGGATGATGGCATTCCAGTCGTTGGTCTGAGGGAAGGGGATGAATCTGAATAAGTCGACGGCGTGGCGGAGGCTGCCGGCGGTGGACGATGTGGCGCAGAAATCTAGAAATTTTGATCGGGAAGGGTAGAAATGGAAGAGACCAGTGGTTAGGAGGTGGGCGTGGATTTGTCGGACGTGAAAGAAAGATTCGCATTTGTGTAAGAGCGATTCTATGTATGCCATGGGACTGGGAGTAACAACAATTGCAGTAGTTACGTTATATATTTTGTTATTGGCATCGACATCCACAATCTTTTTGGTAATTACGTTTTTGCAAAATAGCATGTTTAGCTACCCGCAAGAATTTTTGTGTCCGACGGATTGTAAAATTCCAAATTCTAATTATGATCGTTTATTATTAATTCGACGGTTAGGCTTTAAAATATCTTAAAAATTAAGTAATTTATTCCTAGTCGATCAACAATGAACGATCAGGATTAAAATTCGGAACGTAAGGAAAATGATTCGCGATATATTATTCAGCATTTGAAAATTTTCAAGTCAACGAGATACACATTTTAACATATCTTTCACATGGTAAAACACTAAACACATTGTGAAAGAGGTCATCCACCTTCAACCCCATTCTCACCACGTTGCTATCGAGGGGTATGATATTGTACAAAAATGTAAATTCTGAGGCAAAGAACATAATTTACCTATTTTTCAGTATTATGATTGCTAATACACATAATCAAAGGCTGTAAACGAATCGAGCTGAGCTCGGTTCGAGCCTGTTTGCGAGCGGCTCGCGAGCTGAGCTCGGTTCGAGCCTGTTTGCGAGCGGCTCGCGAACAGGCTCGCGAACGAGCTCACGAACACGTTTGCGAACAGGCTCGCGAACAGGTTCACAAACGAGCTCACGAAGACGTTTGCGAACAAGCTCGCGAACAAGCTCACAAACGAGCTCACGAACCGAGCTCACGAGTTTTTTATTATTTTTTATTTTTATTTAATATATATAAAAATATTAAATAATATAATATTATTATATTGATGTTCGCGAGCGGCTCGTTAAGGGCTCGCAAACAAGCTCGAGCTCATTAAGCTTATTCGCGAACACAAGTTCGGGCTCGAGCTCGAGCTCGTTAAGCTTAACGAACCGAACGGACGAACTTTTAATGAGCCAAATACGAGCTTGTTCGCGAGCAGCTCAGCCCTATTCTTGAGCGGTCAGGAGGGCCGTCTAACGCCTATGCACCTGTATAAGCGGATTAAGCGAGTGTTTAGGCAACATTCGAAAAGGGTGGACAGCGACCTAGGCGGCCTATGCAACCTTCATCTTGAACAAAGGACATAAGCATGAAAAATTTATAAAGAAGACATCAAAAATTTCATATTTTGTTGAGGTTTTTGTAATTTTTAAAATTATAATGAATAATTGTTATAACTTTAGAGAAAATGTACAATGAAATTATGGATAATTAATTTGTCGAAATCCCCAAAAGCATTTGGTTTTCTAATCTTCGGGTCCCCAAATTTTAGAAATAAAAATTATACCCGCACCACTCTTTAATGAACAGTGTTATTTATACACTATCAGTTGATACTACAATTTGACACACTCTAAATTCCGATCACATCCTGTCAACGTTGCCTAAATTGATGTCATCGATGGAAAAATGATACACGAAGCCTCAAGGATCAAAACTTTATGTTACGGTGGAGTTCCGACAACTTTATCATCAGTAATTTTTAAACGCTAATTAAGTATTACATAACCTTAGAGGAAAAAATACAACGGAATTATCGGTGATAAAGTCGCCAAAATCCAATCGATGCATAGGACTTTTAATCGTTGATATATTAAATTTTCATCAATGATGATAATTTTGGTGCCGATGACAAGATATGGTCAGGATTTAAAGTGTGCTAAATTTTAATGTCAAAAAATACTGTACAAATATCATTATATCTCGTCAAATTAATTGGAAATGTTAGGGACACAAAGTCCACAACCACAAAATTATATGTAATATCTAAATGCCACCGTTTTCAGTTAAAATGTGAACGGCACCAGATGCAAAATTTAGGGATTGCAAAATCTATTTTCTTCATTTCATGACGAAGTTCTCAAATTTTGAGCTTCAACACTGAACCGGCGAGTTAATGGAAGAACCATAGCCTTAATGGAAGAACAAGATGTTAGAGCAAATGCATAATAAAGGGAGACAAAATACAAGGAGATATAAAAAGAAGTTTTAATGAAGATTATGAGTTTCAATTCTAGAGGGATTGGAGCCGGATCCAAAAAGAAAGAAATAAGGGATGCGATCAAAAAGTTTGAGCTAGAATTCGTATGTGTGTACAAGAAACTAAAGCCGAAAGGATAGACAAGAAAACATGTGAGACTATCTGGGGATCTAAAGCCATCGATTATGTCTTTAGACCATCAGAAGGACTATCTGCAGGAATATTGAGTATGTGGAAAACATAGATCTTCAAACTTGAGCAGACAAGGCAAACTTCAGGTTTATTGGAAGTTTCAGGTAGATGGCAAAATCTAGATTCTCAGCTCAATGTACTTGATGTGTACTCTCCAGGAACTATGGAAGCAAAACAAGAATTGTGGGCTACAATCTTACAAAGAATGCAACTTCAACCAGAAGTTGTCTGGTGTATTTGTGGCAACTTTAACTCAGTGAAAAATCGCCAGGAAAAGAAAGGAAGATCAATAGTGTCTCCTATGGAGATTCAAGAATTCAAGGATTTCATAAATTCCTTTGAACTAGTGGATTTACCTCATCAAATCCGCAAGTTCACTTGCTACCATCCTGGAGGAAGAAATTCCAGCAGATTAGACCATTTTCTGGTCTCAGATAATTTCCTGGAGCAATGGCAAGAACTGATGCAGATTCCCCTAGATTGAATAAATTCTGATCATTGTCCACTGCTACTACTCAGTGACACTAGAAATTGGGGTTTCAGACCCCAAACAGTTATTGATGGATGGTTTATGCATGGCTAGTTTGGTACTTTTGTCAAAGAAGTGTGACAAGCAACTGAAGCACAAGGTACTCCTCGATATGTGTTATTTGAAAGAATGAGGCAACTAAATGAGGATCTAAGAAAATAGAACACAAAAATCTTTGGAGAGTTATCAAGGAAAATAAAATAGACTGGAAGGAAGATAAGTGTATTGGACCTCAAAAAGGATCATCAAGATTTAACAGAAACTGAAGTACTTGAAAGAAGGGATGCAAGAGCTGAGCTGATGAAATTGAATAAGATGAACAGCAGCCTAATCTACCAGAAATCAAGACATAAATGGCTGAAGGACGGAGATACAAACACTTGTTTCTTTCATGCATCAATTAAGAAACAAAGAACAAGAAACAATATTAAGGGAGTGATGGAAAACTGAGGTAGCAGAGCTGAATAGATATATTCATGACCAATACACCGCAACAAAAGATAGAATGTCTAAGGTGAATTTGCAACTTCACCTTAGCAAGGTCAAAGAAGAGGACAATCTTCTTCTGACTGCAAAATTCACTGAAGAAGAAATATGGGAAGCAGTGAAAAGATGTGGAAGCATGAAAAGTCCAAGACCTGATGGTTTTAACTTCAAATTCATCGGGCACTTTTTGGATTTATTCAAAAGCAACATTCTGGAATTTTTTACGATTTCTGGTCTGAAGGTAAACTGGTAAATGGATTGAACGCTACTTTCGTAGCACTGACTCCAAAAACAATGACTCCAGAGAAGACATCAAATTTCAGACCAATTTCCGTGATAAATAATATCTACAAGATTCTCTCCGAAGTCTTATCTAGTCGCTTAAGCAGAATTCTCCCTGACCTCACCTCTATGACACAGACTGGATTTATACCAAAGAGACACATCATTGACTGCGTACTAGTGGCAAACGAAGTGATACATGAAGCTAAGCTAAAAAAAACTATTCTCTTCAAAATAGACTTCTAGCAAGCTTTCGATAGCATACACTGACCCTAACTATGGGACATTCTGATGGCACTGGATTTTGATGAAAAATGGGTTATGTGGATGAAGGAATGCATACAGTATGCACATATATCAGTATTGGTGAATGGGATTACCTGCGAGGAGTTCAAAATGAGTGGAGGATTGAGACGAGAGGATTCATTATCTCCCTTGCTCTTTGCTATTGCAACAGAAGGTCTAAATAACTTCATAACTCAGGTTGTCGCTCAAGGAGATCTAGAAGGCTATAAGCTGGAACACACGGCTTAAGAGTGACTCATCAGTTATATGCGGACGACGCTCTTATATTTGGGAATGGATCACTTGAAGACACTAAGACAATGAAAAGGATTCTGAGACTTTTTTAGGTATCATCAGGGTAAAGGGTAAACTACAAGAAAAACACACTATATGCCCTTAACCTATCTACGAACGAAGAAAGATTACATGCTGAAGTCTTACACGGTAAAGTGGATGTCTTACCATGCAAATAACTAGGCATTTAGATTGGAGCAAATCTGAGAAATGCCGCAACCTGGAAATCCGTGTTGGAGATTATTCAGAACAGACTCAAAAGTTGGGATAAAGTGCTCCTATCTTTAGGAGGCAGAATTAAACTCCTGAAATTTGTCCTTACCAGCATTCTGCTGTATTATCTATCACTCTATAAGGCTCCGCTGAGTGTTCTAAGATAACTGATGAAACAGCAGACTCACTTCTTATGGGGACAATCTACTGATGGCTCAAGGAAGATTCATTGGATAGGAATGAAAAATCTATTCTATCCCAAGTCTAAAGGATTATTAGGGATTAAAAAGCTCGAGCAATTCAATCTATCCCTACTCACAGAATGGGCAATTCGAGTTTTGATGGAAGATAATTTTCCTGGAGATCTATTCTACAGGACAAATATAGAATGACATCTACTGACAGGAGACAACTAGAAAGTTTGAACGGAAGAATTCCAACCTCAAAATGGTGGTAAGATATATGCACTCTTATCCTAGAAGAAGATTGGTTCAAGAACCAGATTATGAGAAAGATTGGCTCAGGTCTGGAAACTCAATTCTGGCACGATAGATGGCTTGTAGATAAATGTTTTGCATATCTATTTCCCAATCTATATGCAGTAGCTACAGACAAATAGATAAAAGTTGCATACAAAGGAAATTATAATGGTGAGAATTGGCACTGGACCTGGAATTGGGCAAGTCCCTGCACCAATGAAGAAATAATCCAAATTCTTCACTCTGATGACCTTCTGTCAGGATTCCGGGATCAAATCGAGTAGAAAAGGATAGGAACAACTGAACTCAAGGGGATGAGGAGAACAAACTCAGTGAACTCCTGGGGAGAACCCAACCTATGAACTCTAAGAAGGGATAACACAACCTTGAAGAGCTACAAGATAAACTCAATTCATTTCATAGCTATCGAGTCTTACAAACATACCTCTATATATAGAGGTTGATAAGGAATCTAAAGACATTAAATAAATATAACAATTATTATTGATCCTAATTAATTAGCAATGCCTTGAGCCTTGTGTAGCAATGCTTTGAGCCTTGAACCTGTCTCCTCTATTAACATTCTCTTTATCTTCACTTTAAGACTCATGACATCTCCCTCCCCTTTAAAATTACGCTTGTCCTCAAGCGTACCATAAATGCAAAACGGAAGACATGTGGGAGAATCCAAAATTCGGCTGAAACTAAGAAGATCCATGCAATGCAAGTCATATATTCCAACCCAAATTATGCAACAATATTGGGCTGTGAGACCATCAGCGAAAGAGTATCAGTGTGGGCGGCCACTCTCCATGAAACCCAATTTCCAATTGTGCCAAATGAATGAAATGAGACTGCGGACCCCCCACAAAATAATGTGCAAGACTTATTATAGCTGCAAGCCACGACAAAACAGCCCTTGTCTCCACTTTTGGCCCACTTCCCTCGATCCCATACAAGCACTAATGCGGGCGACAAGAAAATCTGACCCAATAATCCCGTAAGATAACTGGCAATGCACATTAAAGACGTGCCGCCCCTCCCACTCTTTTCCACATACCGACCTCGATCCCAAACATAACTTCGGTCGTTGCCAGGAGCTGATGGGTCTCGGCTAAACCACCTCGCCGGCGAGTGGGGTGAAGGTTTCTAGCATAATAGCTCGAGAGATTTCTCCTGGACCAGTTGTAGGTGGGAAGGACTCGAGATCGAGGTGGCCTTCCTCGACAGCGGTTGAGACTACGGTTGCAGAGCCTGGTCGGCCGGTTGAGGGTCTTGCGGTAACATGGGCGGAGGAGCCATTAACGTCGTCAGGGTAGTGCGGCTCGACGGATGGGAAAAGTTGGTTGGTCTCACGACTGTAAGCCGCATCGATGAAGTAGGGTCAGTGGTGGAACCCAGTGGTCCTGAGGACTGGCCTGCTATCAGATGGTCCGATGTTGCTGCTGCCGCCTTTACCTTCCCATGGAACTGCTCCAAATCGGCAGCCACAGTGCCGGCGTCTGATGGGGTTTGGGGTGGCGCCAGGATGGCTGCGGGAGGTATATCTGAGGCCTTTGGTTCACTTGCCCCCGTGTTTGCTATGAGGGGTTGTGAAGTTTATGGTGAAACAACTTGGAAACCCTACAGATTTAGACGGATTTGCTCCATTAGCTGGCATTGTTGTCGCAATTCCAATCCGTATTGCCTATTGATTTCTCGCAACTCCTTGGCTAACTACAACATTTCTTTGCACACCTGTGTGGGCAGAGTGCCAGCCGTGGTGGTGGGAGGTGGTTCCGTGGCCCGGGTATTGGTGGAGGTGTAATGACGAGGCTGGTCTGCTCCTTGTGCCGTGCACCCCTGAGGTGCTTCCGGTTGGTAGGCGACGGCCGTATAGTTTCGTCCATTTCTGGCTCCAACCCGGTAGTATGACGTCCCGAGATGTAGATCCCTATACGAGTCTTCACCAAAATACTCTGGTGGCTGTCGTGATTGATATTTGGTGCTGGAATAATATGGTGGTGGCTCTTTTTGGAAGGAGGAGGTGGTGGGCGGAAGGGGGTGTTGAGAGTAATACTGCCAATGTGAGGAATGCGACATGATTTTCTACTCGAAGGCTCTGATACCAAGTTGTCAGGATTCCGGGATCAAATCGAGTAGAAAAGGGTAGAAACAACTGAACTCAAGGGGATGGGGAGAACAAACCCAGTGAACTCATAGGGAGAACACAACCTATGAATCCTAAGGAGGGAGAACACAACCTTGAAGAGCTACAAGATAAACTCAATTCATTTCATAGCTATCGAGTCTTACAAACATATCTTTATATATAGAGGTTGATAAGGAATCTAAAGACATTAAATAAAGATAACAATTATTATTGATCCTAATTAATTAGCAATGCCTTGAACCTTGTGTAGTAATGCCTTGAGCCTTGAATCTGTCTCCTCTATTAATCATTCTATTTATCTTCACTTCAAGACTCATGACACCTTCCTTACGAATGCATCTCCTCAAACTACTACAGCAGACACCTGAGAATGGATCACAGGGCAAGGAAATAAAATGACTACAAAGGAAATTTACAACAATCTGTTGCAGTCTGACTGGAATACAAACCTGGCCTATACAGAAGCCAGTAAAGCTTGGAATCTCATCCTTCCGACCAAGATATTTGTCTTCTCCTGGAAGCTACTTCAGAATCGCATCCCAACACGAGACAATCTGGAAAGAATGGGAATTCAAATACAATCAACCCTCTGCCTATTTGTGAAAACAGTACGGGGATAGCAATTCACCTATTCATGTAGTGTCGTACATCTGTGAATATATGGAAGGAAATTCACAATTGGTTGGGAGTATGAATTCCTCCAGCAACAAACATTGCGACTCGCTTGAACTACCATACGCAGATTGGGAAATCACTCACACAACAACAAATATGGAATGTAATTGCACAATCAGTATGGTGGGAACTATGGAAAGCAAGGAACAAGAAGATCTTCCAAGATCTGGAACCAATTTCAGACAAGATAATCGAGATGATCCAACTAAAAACTTGGAGGACGTTGAAGGTTAAATCGCAAATTCATCTGGCGACAAATTTTAAAGACTGGATTAGAGAGCCAAAACTATGTATGAAAGTGGTCTAAATTAAAAGAGAAACATACACAAAAGTAATAGGAGATATTAGGCCCAACCATTTTTTTTGGGTCTACATAATAATAAACTTACCTATCCAATTTCTGATTTTTGGGCATAGAAATCGTTTATCCATCAGAGTGTATTTGAAGGCAGACGATCGTACCCTGTCGGAGGAAAGGGGATTATTTACCCGATTGGCGGTTTGGCTCGATCTCAGAAAACCCTTGGCTTTGTCGATCAAGGTCGATGGTAAGGTGTTTCCAGTCCAATACGAAGATCTACATCACATCTGCTTCAAATGTGCGCGATTCGGCCACTTTGCGGAAAACTGCAGTTCCTACCCAAGTTCGGTTAACTCTCCGGCAGAGCCTGGGAAGACAGCGGCAAAAGGGTAGGAACAATCAGCCCCCTTGGTCTCCGAAGTCGCTGATAAACCATCTACACACAAATTCCAGGCTCAACCGACCAAGGCGATATCCCAGAGCCCGAACGATTTCAATGGTTATACTCAACGACCCCAGGCCACAGCCTCCGATGAAGTCCCAGCCCATCTTCGACAGCCGGCGATTGACGACCTATCCAAACTTGGTACCTAGATGCACGTGGATAAAAGGGGCCGGCGACCTGCAAAATTTCCATTAACGTCCGGGACAGCTGCCATCCAATTTTTGTCGAGATTCTCAGCATTGGAGAATGCTCTAGGATGGAAAAAACTGGCCCAAGTAGGAGTGTACCCAGGCCAACCATCAGGAACACTCCTCCAAAAGCCCAGAAGGCCCCGTTTCCAAACAAGGCTATCGGGTCACGAGACAAAGGAAAAAGAAAAGTGGGCCAGCACCCAATCTTCCCCAACCCAAAACAACAATGGGTCGGCATGATTCTAGTAGAGATTATTGGAGAAACGGGAACGACGGGATCATCTTCGCACAACCCTAATCCCCCTTCTGATTCAACTCATTCTGTTGTACAGATTCCTCACCCTCTTCATGGTTTTCCTGCAGGTTCCCACAACGTCTCCACAGCTGCGCCATCTGTTATTCAGACCAAATTACCAGAGCCCGCCGGTATTCATCTGGGTAGACTTGTACGATGGGCACGAGCTGAAGCTCCGGACGACCCAAGTGCCCCAGCCAATATGACACAAGGCCACCCTCCTGCTCCGGGAGATCCAGGAGACTTAGCTGGTTCCCGCGACTCACATATGGCAGAATCCTCGATAGAGGAATCGCTGCAGGATCCTTCCATGTCAGAGGATCAACGATCCTCTCAAGGTAAGCAATCAGGTAACCTAGAAGGGGAGGAGCTCCCGGATGCCTCTGATTGACTCCCAGTTCCTCCTTCTTACACTATTTTAATGGATCTTTGAATAATTTCTTGGAATGTCCAAGGAGTAGGGAATTCTACTACCCTTGCGACTCTTAACCATTTTATTACGACTTATGCACCTTATCTAATTATACTTCTAGAGCCTCGCACAAGCAGGAATCTGGCAGACTCAACCGTGCGGAATATCAAGCACGGTTTTGATCACTCCTTTCGAGTCGAGTCTTGCAGTTTCTCTGGAGGTATTTGGGTATTATGGAAACCTCCGGTTAAGGTATCTATTATATGCTCGGATTGGCAATTCATACATATGCTTATACACTTTGATAATTTATTTGCCTTTAACCTCACGGCGGTTTATGGCTCACCGAACCCCCGTATCCGCAAGCATTTGTGGCCTTCCATGTCCTCCGTTGCAGATTCGGTTCAGCTTCCCTGGATAGCACTTGGAGACTTTAACGCTTTCTCGCACAAGGAGGACAAAATTGGCGGAAAACCCTCGGCCGGTTGCCCTCTCTTTCGGAACTGGATTGCTCATTCGGGCTTGGTCCCCTTGAGCTTCTCCGGTTCTAGATTTACTAGGGCCAGGGGACGCTATCACGAACAGATCGATTGGGCTCTCGTCAATGAAGAGTTCATTTCTATGTTCACACATAGCAATGTTCAACATCTGCCGCGTATCTCTTCGGACCACTCTCCCCTATGCGTTTCCATCAAAGCACAAGAGGCCTCTGCCCAGCCCCCAAGGCACTTCTACTACTATCGTGCATGGGAAGTGCACGTAGAATGGTCTAACTGGTTGGATACGCATTGGCGTGGGGATCTACCATTAGCCGAAGCCCTGGCCAACGTGCAGGACAACATTGAGGATTGGAAAACTAACTACTTTGGCAACATTTTCAAACAGAAGCGGCTTCTCACAAATAGGTTGGCAGGGCTTCAGATCTGCTTGGCCCGTCAGCCATCCGCCTACTTGATCGGGGTAGAGGCAGCTGTCCGTGTGGAGATAGAGAGTATCCTTTCACGAGAGGAACTCCTAAAACGCCAGACCTCTCGGTGTAATTGGGTAACCTTTGGGGACCGGAACACCAGCTACTTTCATGCTCTGCATAAAGAGCAGCGATGTTGGGGTCCCTCTAAGCGACTAAAATTGTCGGACGGCAATTGGACTTCGGACCGAAGCATTCTTGTTCTCGAGTTTACCTCCTTTTATGCATCTCTATTTGGAGCTGAAATTATCACCCCTGAGGAGGACATCCCATCCTTTCCTGTA
>JAOYMZ010060234.1:0-13063 GCA_025802335.1 Pinguicula primuliflora
TTTGTGGCTGATGAACTTTATCTTGCGGTTTATGAACTTTGTAGTGATATTTGTGATTTGAGTGTTTAAACTTTATGAATTTAGTTGTTGTACATATTTTTGATCAATAATAAAAACAGGCCAAACAGGTTAGCCCGTTTTGTAGTGAACTTTGTCCGGCCCGTTTTTTTGGCAGGGCGGGTCAGCCTAGCCCATTTTGTAAACAGGCTAGCCTGGCCCGACCTACATTTATAAAACAGGTAGGCTGAGTTTCAAAATCCAGCCCGCCACCCTGTATAAAACAGGACGGGTCAGCCCGCTACGCCCATTTGGTGACCTCTACACATAATCCCGTATCTCGGGTTTGACCAAATAGTATTACATGATTCATGGATTAAGAAGTTTGAGTAAATGTATCTATTGGCTTGTTGAAACTTATTGCAACACTTCTTATGGCCTTTGAACCGGCAAAAGAGCCAATGAATATACAGGAATGCTACGCTTACAACCTTTTTTAATATAGAATGTTGTATACCCATCAAAACGACGTCGTTTTGTATTTTCACACTATTTTTTTCACTACAGAAAATACAAAACGACGTCATTTTGATGGGCATACAACATTCTGTATTAAAAAAGGTTGTATGATTAGCATTGTTGATGAATATATGGTATGCAAATGACTAACCTGATGCTATTATCAAGCCAAATAAGTCTCAACTTCGTTGGTTGTATCTGTGGTCCATTCTATAGCGTTTGTTGTTTCGAAGGTAGGATCTCCATATTGCTCATGATAATTAAGGAAGCTGATGTGGGTCTCTTTCTTCTTCTACCAATCTCCATGCTTCCTGTGGAAAATTTCTGAGGGCACTAAAGGTCACTTCTCCTAATGCTGCTCTAGTTTTAGCCAATGAAAGTGCCACCATATTTTCTTGCTTGTTGCAAAAAATCACTGCACATGGAGGATTTGATTATAGCATTGCCTGAAAGGCCACGAATAGGTTCCGATCTCTTCAGGGCCCTTTATCCGGATCTGCAATGCCTCAGGTCAGATTATTTGAGGTTAGTTCAATGAAAAAGGACGTCAAACCTGAGGCTGTAATAATATCGCCTTGATGACTACTTCAGATTCTGTACTTCGGCTCCTGCTACAAATCCTTTTATCACAAGTCCTAGGTGGTTACGCAGGATGCCACACGACCCAATTTATCATGTAATGTTGTCAGCATAATAAGCAACAATTAATTTGAAACCTTCATAAGGGGGTTTCCAATGTTTCTGTTGCACGAGCCTATGATGCTGTTGCTGCAGTTAAATATCCAAAGCTTGAAGTATGCTTTTTCTGTGTTAGAGGCAGCTTTTGTTTTTTCGGATATTTCAAGAATATCATTTACCTGCCTTTTAACCTGCAGCAGAATACTAGGAAAAGGGATATACACGAATCATAACGAGTAGTGCAATGATATGTCCAAATTTGCCAGCAAATACAGATTGCTATTGTGCAGCACAGTAAGCGATAGAATGCACTTCCATCCATTTTCAACCAAATGCTCAACTTATATAACAAATCTCCTGAAGAACTAGCTACTCCACAAATAGCATCAAAATAAGACCAAAGGTAAACTACTAGTTCGCCATTTAAGAAAAGATGATTTATACTTTCCATTTGAGGATTATTAGAGCAGTAGGAGCATTTTGAGACAATGGTAATATCTTTGCTTTGCATTTTGATGTCCACTGACAGAATGTCATCGATCACTTTCCACATATGTATGTTGAGTTTGAGCGGAATGCATTGGTGCCAAATGTTTGTGAAGATTTCCAAAGATGTAGCTTTATTTTATTACGGACTAGGTTCCAAGCTGATTTTGTAGAAAAGGATCCTAGAAATTCATGTTTCCGAAGGCTAATATCCTTTCCTTGAAGGATAGGAATTTGGCTGATTGTTTGTATTAAATTGTTAGGAATCAGTGTGTGTAGAGAGGCATGGTGCCATCCTCCATAATTAAATGTGTGTCTCACTAATAATGAGGGATGTGTGATCAAGCTGTTGTCTTGCATAGGTTTGTTTTCTACCCATTTATCAGTCCAGAGACTAAATTCTCCTCTTCCTACTATCCATATTGTATTTTCAATCATAATTTGCCTAACTAACTGAATTTGCTAAAAAAATAATAATAATTTGCCTAACTGAGTGTAATTGTTTCCAAATCTCAGAATGATGATAAAAAAACAGTGATGCTGATCGCAATTTTAAGCTGATAAATTGATGTTTAGTTAGTTAACAATGGTTACGTGAAAACTCGTGTTTTTGTGGAGAAAGTGTGTTTTTCTTGTAAACACTTTCTTCCTTTGTATATAAACCTGCGGATAAGAAATGAAAGAAGTAGAACTTATCCTCAATCATTTCTGTCTCTTCGTGTAGGAAAGCTCTTAACATAGCACAAAAATTTCAGTTGGCAAAATCACCTTCATTTCTTTCCAATACCTTGTTTAAACTGTCTAGACTAAGTCCTCTTGATCATCAGTGGTATGGAGCTAGGAGATGGCTTCACCAAACCTGGGAATTCAATCTTCCGCTGGAACTGCTACACCTTTATTCATTTGAGAAGGTTATCAAATCTGGGCAGTAAAGATGAAAGCTTTCCTCAAAGGTCAGTTATTGTTGGAAGCTATTGAATCTGATGTAGAGCCCATACAACCCCCTGCAAATAACATCAATCAGATGAAGGTATATGAAGAGAAAATTTCACGGAGATACAGAGCAATGAGCGTACTGCAACAATCTGTGGGAGAATCTGTATTAGGTAGAATTATGGACTGCAACACTTCAAAAGAGATTTGGGATGAATTGGAGAATTTGTATTTGGTAAAATTTCACATTGCAAGAAAACCAATCATTCTGAAAACTTCTGTTTTTTCAGACCTGAAGCACAATGTAGGAAATGCAAGCAATCTGGTCATGTGGAGAAAGTATGTCCAGAAAATAAAAATAAGTCGTAGGGACAGCAAGCTCAGACATCAGAAATTCAAGAATTACCTGATGATCATGTGTTTGTAGCCTCGGTTGATACTGTGACTTGTGGTTCAGGATATACTTCACAAAAATGGCTTCTAGATTCGGGCTGTACACATCATATGACTTCAAAGGTCAAGTATTTCAGCTCGTTGATGAAATCTCATAGTTATACAGTTAAAGTTGGAAATGGCTCTAGAATGAATGTTGAAGGAGAAGGAGAAGTTGAGGTAAATACACTAACAGGTGTAAAGAAAATTCGAGATGTCTTTTATGTACCTGAAGTAGTTCAGAATCTGCTCAGTGTAGGTCAGCTTCTTGAAACTGGATATCAGTTCATACTGAAAGATGGAAAATGTAATATTTTTTAATGTTCGGGTGAAATGATATTTTCTGTGCCAATGATAAATAGAAGCTTTGTGCTAGATTTAGACAAGGTGAATGCACAGGCATTCATAAATCTTGAAAACAAAACAGAACTATGGCATAAAAGATTTGGTCATCCTCATGTGGAAGCATTGAGATTTATCCAGAAAAAGGACCTTGTCAGAAATCTACCTCATATTGATCCTGTTGGTGGAGTGTGTGGTGTATGTCAACAAGGAAAGGCTCATCAGTTGCCATTTTCTTTAAACACCTCACTATCAACTACTCAAAAACTAGAACTGTACATTTGGATATATGTGGACCGACGAGTGTTGAATCTTTGGGAGGAATGAGGTACTTTCTGATCTTTATTGATGACTATACAAGGTTTTGCTGGTGTTACATCTTAAAACAGAAATCTGAAGTGTTTTCTTGCTTCCAAACTTTCAAAACTGAAGTTGAAAATTAGAGTTCTTGTACTTTGAAAACATTGAGAACAGACAATGGTATGGAATACCTATCTGGTCAGTTTCAGGCATTATTGAAGCAGTATGGGATAAAACACCAACTGACAGTTCCATATACTCCACAGCAAAATGGAGTTAGTGAAAGGAAAAATTGAACTTTGATGAATGTTTAATGATGGAGAAGGATCTTCCTAAGGAATTCTGGGCTGAAGTAGTAAACTGTGCAGTTTACTTACAAAATCGATTGCCAAGAAAAATTATGAAAGAAAAGACTCCATATGAAGCTTGGATGAATAGGAAACCTTCAGTTGAACATCTGAAAATATTTGGTAGTGTTTGTTACTCTTTTATACCTGATGCTAAAAGAGACAAGTTAGACAATCGAGCAAAAATTGGGATTTTGGTTGGATATAGCTCTGCCTCTAAAGGTTACAGGATTTACAATCCAGCAACTAAACAGGTTTCAGTTCATCGAAGTGTAGTATTTGATGAAGATGCAAAATGGAACTGGGAAAAAATGCAGATTGAAACTCAAAGTGAAGAAAATCATAGACAGAATCAAAATGAGATGTTTGATCTACATGATGAAGATTCTTCTATCAGAACTCGCTCGTTGCAAGACATTTATAATCAGTGCATCTTGGCTAAAACTGAACCAAGAGATATTAAATCAGCACTGGAAAATCCAAAATGGATGCAAGCAATGCAGGAGGAGCTTGCTATGATTGAAAAATACAAAACCTGGGTTTTAGTAGATAGACCATTGAACAAAAATATCATTGGTCTGAAATGGGTGTTTAGAACAAATTTAAATGTTGATGGTTCTGCCAACAAGTACAAGGCTAGATTAGTGGTGAGAGGTTTTGATCAAGAAGCAGGAGTGGACTACACTGAAACATTTGCTCTAGTAGCCGAGTTAGACATTATAAAACTTCTGCTTTCTCTTGCTGCACAAAGAAACTGGTTAGTTATGCATTTAGATATGAAATTTGCTTTCTTGAATGGTGAATTGACAGAGCAAGTTTTTGTTTCCCAACCTCCTGGTTTTGAAAATGAACTTGCATCTGGTAAAGTGTATTTACTAAAGAAAGCATTATATGGGTTGCATCAAGCTCCAAGAGCTTGGAACCAGAAACTAGATAAAATGCTAATTAATTCTAGTTTCCAAGGAAGCAAAAATGAGGCAACGCTGTATTTGAAGTTTTCAGAATCAGGTTGCATTATTCTGTCTGTTTATGTTGATGATATCATATTGACTGGAGATGATCAGCTTGGACTGCTTGATGTGAAAATGAAATTACAGCAACAGTTTGAGATTACAGACCTTGGAAAAATGAGTTATTTTCTTGAACTGCAAATCTCTCAGACTGCAAAAGGAATACATGTTTCACAAGAGAAATTTGCCATGAACCTTTTGAAGAAGTTTGACATGATGCACTGCAAAACTGTAAGTACACCTATTGTTCATGGTACATCTTTATATATAAGTGATGATGTTGAATTAAGTGATGCTTCAAAATATCGCAGTCTGGTTGGATCCTTACTTTACTTGTGTGCAACACGACCAGATATAATATTTGCTACAAATTTATTATCTCAGTTCATGTCTGCACATACAGAAGCTCATTTAACGGTTGCAAAGAGAGTATTTTGATATATAAAAGGTTCTGCGAAGGCTGGACTAGTGTTTAAACGAGAAATGCCTATATTATTACATTATTTTGTATACAGTGATTTTGCAGGATCACATAATGACATGAGAAGCACCTCGGGCTTCTGTTTTTCATTGGATCTGCTAGTTTTTGCGGGAATGCTCAAAAGCAACAAACTGTAGCACAATCAACTACAGAGGCTGAATATATGGCAGCAGCTACAGTAGTTAATCAAGCCTTATGGTTGAGAAAAATTCTGGATGAGTTGACAATCTTGTCTGCAGGCCCAACTCCAATCTATTGTGACAGCAGATCGGCCATAGCTATGATCAAAAACCCTGTGTTTCATAGCAGGACAAAACATATCAAGATCAAATATAATGCCATTCAAGAAGCCGAACATGAAGAATTGGTGAAAATGTTGTGCTGCAGTTCAAATGAGCAGATGGTTGATATCTTCACAAAAGCTCTGCAAAAGGAACGACATTAGATGCTGACTGCTAAGCTGGGTTTACACATGATGCTCAGCATCAAGGAGGAGTGATAAAAAACAGTGATGTTGACACAGGTTTAAGCTGATAAATTGATGTTTAGTTAGTTAACAATGGTTATGTGAAAACTCGTGTTTTTGTGGAGAAAGTGCATTTTTGTTGTAAACACTTTCTTCCTTTGTATATAAACCTGCGGATGAGAAATGAAAGAAGTAGAACTTCTCCTCAATCATTTTTTCCTCTTTGTGTAGGAAAGCTCTTAACAGAGCACAAAATTTCAGTTGGCAAAATCACCTTCCTTTCTTTTCAATACCTTGTTTAAACTCTCTAGACTAAATGTTGTGGAGCGAACATAACCCATTAATATGGTCGCCCATTAATGCTATTTATGGTTGTACTACATATGATTTAAGTATGATAGTACACACTGTTTATAATCCGATTAATCTCCCATTGCACCTGTATAAGAAAGATGTTATTTATTCGATTGCTAGTGCTCTTGGAAAAACATTGAGAATTGATGGAGCTACTGAATTGCTTATAAGGCCCAGTTTAGACAGGGTTTGTTACATCATTTCATTCCAAATCAAAATATATCGATATTCGATATCATTAGATCAGAGATGTATTGAAAATGAAGAAATTGCAGGTCAAGAAGATCCACACTAAAGAGAATGGATCTGATATGTTAACGAAGATACTTTGAAGGGGAGACTTTGAATTATGTCGTACAGTTGTCGGGATGATGGAGTACTCCATGTGGTCCGCCGCTTGCGACGTCGCGAGAAGTCCACTGAACCTTATCATTTAGAGGAAGGAGAAGTCATAACAAGGTTTTCGTAGGTGAACCTGCGGAAGGATCATTGTCGATACTCGCTTCAATTCTAACTTCAACCCTATCTATCATGCATCTCTCATTCAATCAACCGCCAAACTGCCCTCCAATGGATTCTCGTTAAGGGATTTAGATTGTACTCATTCCAATTACCAGAATCTATTGAGCCTAGTATTGTTATTTATTGTCACTACCTCCCCGTATCAGGATTGGGTAATTTATGCCCTTGTTGCCTTCCTTGGATGGCACTTGGGTGCAGAGACATGAGAATATGTACCGGGATGCTAGTCAGAACTGATCTAATTAATTGTATCTTTCCTCCTTGTGAAAGGAAATGATTCGTCTAGCTTCCAATTCTCTCTTGGATTTTAGTGACCAATTCTGGGAATAGTTCTGATTTCTTCCTTCCAACGTATAGGGGAATATAGTCGGAACAGACAAAACAATTGACACGACCACGACCCATCATGGTTATTCCAAAAGACAATCCGTGCTCCAACTATCCTAGAATTAGCACAATATTCGTTGTTCAATTCACGTCTGACGGTAAGAGCGCGACTATACGTGGTAAGCCCGAATATGCTGTCGGGCACTTAACTTTTAACACTAAACAACCACCTGGGTCGGCCACAAGTGCGAAGGAACGGCCACAGGGCTAGCCACGAATAGCCATGGATCGGCCCACTGGAGCCGTCCACGAGCGCACAGGAACGGCCACGGGTCCGGCCATGAGCGTGCTGGAACGACCACAGATTGTTGGGTTTCCTCAGGATTTCAATGTCTACTGCTGTTACCAGGAATTTTGGCAATAATACTCATATAAGGGGGATGGTTTCTTAACCCTAAACCCTAAGTCCTCTTGATCATCAAATGAGAGCTAGAGACAGGGACTATGGCTGGAGGGAAGCATGACAGTATTTATTATGCATAAATTGAGCCCAAAGTAATTCAAAAGCTCAACGCTCATTGGCCTTCTACCATCACCCTACTCACAGTGCTGTTGACATCCACTGTTAGTATGAACAAATTGCTAAAGAGTGTGGCAAATGTACCTGCATCGGTCCAATTAGTTTTCCAGAATAAGGTCTTCTCTCCCGAGCGCATATTTAACTTCATCGCATCGCAGAACCATGCTTGAGCAGCTGCCTCGCACCAAATATCCTTCCAAACCTTGGATGTGTAAACAGTCAAATGAGGAGGTGCAAATCTGTCATCTATTTTCCTTAGGAAGTATTTCGTGTTGATCACCTGGGTCCTTTAAAAAATTTAGACCATTTCTCAATTTACACGTGTCATCATTAGGCAGGATTTGTAGCATTTAGCCATTAGTGTTTATATGATATGCTTTTAGATTTGTAGCAAAACTGCCGTAATATTAATGTTTAAAAGTAAAAAAAGTAAGATTCATAGATTTATGGTTTATAGGATTTATTTATGGTTTATAGGATTTAGGCTTTATAGTAATTAGCCTTTATGGTTTATAGGACATGATATTTAATTTTTACCGCCGTAATATTAATTTTAAAAATTAAAAATAGTAAGATTCATAAGTTTTACGATTCATAAGCTTTAGAGTTTATAACATTTAGTCCATAAATTTTATCGTCATAGGATTTTAGATTACGGTGGCAAAACCAATATATATTTTAAAAAATAAAAATAGTAATATTCATAGGTTTTACACTTTATAGTTTTATAACATTTAGTTCATAAGGTTTATTGTCATATGGTTTTAGATTTTTACGGCGACGAAACCACCGTAATATTAATTTTAAAAAATAAAATTAGTAGATTTTACTCATAAAAAATACTGGGTATTCATTATAATAAATTTCAGTACAATTATAATATAAACATGAAATATGTCAGATCGTAGATGACATATGGTGAAAATCGGAGGGGGATACGAGTTCAATCCCCACTCCAATACAAAATTTTATTAACAAATTTCACTGAGCTCTATGGAGCTATGTGATTCTTGTACTAGGTCCGGTACATCTAACATATTTTATAACTAGATTAATGCTATACGGAAACACGGAAATTTTCCCAGACTAGATGCAAGTCGGACCAAATGGCTTAAGAGCCAAACTGTTTTCATCGTATTAAAATCCGACGGTCAAGATTAAACTTGCTTTTAAGTCATTGACGCGCAGGTCGCTGACCGGGTTATGACCCAGTCCGCCGACCAGCGACAATTGACTAAATTAAAGAAACAAAAAAAAAAGCGAATTTCACTTAAAAACGCGAAATGAAAAAAAGAAACTGCAACAAAGCATCCAAAACTGCAAATTTCATCAGACCAAATTACAGCAACAAATCCAAAACAAGGATCCAAATACTACAGAAACAAAATTGTTTGCAAGGATCCAAAACTGCAAATTTAAGCAACCAAATTACAGCAGACAACAACAAATCCTGCAAACAAGGATCTATATCTGCATACATAGGCAGAATATACAAATTGTTAAGAGAAGACTAACATTAGCAAGTCATGTTACATTACTTGAGACTACCCACCAAAAAAAAACATTACTCGAGACTAACTATCATCTTTCAAACAACTATCAGTAATTAAACCATGAAAATTAAAAAAATCAGTAAAAACATATAAGTAACTTGCATATAAATCAGTAAAAACAAAGCTTGAATAAGAAGAAACATTACTCTGTCTTCTCATCACTAACTCAGATAAATTAAAAGAGGTTAAGAACGATATACACCATAATTTTGGAACATATCCAATCACATGAATGAAAGATATAGTTTTAGAAACAAATGAATTCAAGCTTGACAAAATTACTCACTCAGGAATTGTATCAAACACCTTATATTCAAACTAAAAAAACGAACGAAAGATGGAGAATCAAATAAATACATTACCTTGGTGTCTGGACAACAAGATTGTTGGAGTATTGGAGAAGTATCAACAATCAAGTTCTTGATATCGGGTCTTCGTGTTGGAGGCACTTTTTTTCGTGGTTTGTGTTTGTTCTGTTAGTTGTCACAGGTTAGCCGAAATGAGGTAGGTTCTATTGGTTGGATTCGGGATTAAAATTGTTTGTTTTTTTTAAATTTAGTTAGTTGGATTGGGTCGATGGACCGGGACCTGGTCCAACGACCCGTGCTTCAATGACTTAAAAGTAGGTTTAATCCGACGGCCACGAAAAAAATTCGTCTCTTAAGCCATTTGGTCCGTCATTTTGCGTCCAGTCTGGAAAATTTCTGCTACACTACATTCCTTTTGAGTTTCCACATGTATCTTCATGAGATTTTTTTTTTGGATAAGTTATCTTCATGAGATTTGAATCAAGCACCAAAACAAGGTACTTATCCAAAAAAAAGCACCAAAACAAGGTCAGTATTCCGATTTCTCTCCTTTTACCATTATCTTTTTTTTTCCTTTTTCCATTATCCATATGCACCTAATCTTATTTTTCCACAATTAGATTTGCCATTATACATTGCTTAATTTAATTTTTATTTTTAATTTGCATAGTTGTTAACAATATGACATCCAAATAAATAAACAAAAATTAAAAAAAAGGAAATAAGCCGAGCAATATTTTATTCCATCCCGCTTATGTTATGTTGGGAAATGCGTCAATTTAAAATAATGAAAATATGGATATCCAAGTTCGACCTGGCATGATCTGACCCGACCCGACCCGACACGAAATCTAGTTCAACCCGGCAGATTCACCCATTAAATTTTGTCGAATGATCCTCAATTATTATGTGAGCATTCTGGCTTCCAAGTCTGCTGATTGCTGCAATAATCATAACTCATGTACTTAGCTCTGAAATCCGCCATCTGTGTTCTGTGGTCGGGATGAAGGTGTCGGTATGGGCCTCCATTCCAAAAATAATCTTGCGAGTCGCAGTTGTGTTGGGCCTCACATCCCCATAACTTGAAATCCTGATAAGAGACCATAAAAGGAGATGAAGCCCAATTAACAGGACCGGCCCAATCAGCATTCCATATGCTGCCCTCAATGTGCATGGGCAATGAAGGGTAGTCCAATCCATAATGACGGTTGTTTTTGAACACTCGAACCGGAATACCGTCAATTAAGAACCTACAAAGTTAGCAACGCAATAAACCACAAAGCTCAGCCAATGAGATTGTGTATGTGTATGAAGAAAAATGTGTATAACTCGAGATCTGTCTCGAGTTATAATTATGATCGCTGGATGTTATTCTGACGATAATGATTACAAGTGACTTAAATGATTAACATAGTTGAGAATTATAACCTCGGAAAACTTACACTATTTGGTACGAATTCCATAAAATCTCGTAAGTGTGGAAATCCTGCGAAGGATCGAACGGAAGGTTGAAAGATTGCTCCCTGTGACCTTCGTCATTGTTATATACATTGGTTTGCAATGTACCATTTGTGCCAATGAATTCAAAATCAACCTCAAAATGGTTTCCTGGATCTTGATTATCCGGAGCTGAAGTCAACTACTCAAGAATAATTATATTAGATAAATATTTGCAAAATCCATTAAGCTACACAATTATACAAATAGAATCATAACAACAACAAAAATACACTTACATAAAAGCAAGAAACAATTCCTTCAGTGTTCCCTTCCGGTATCTTCATCCTAATATGGAATAAACCCGACTCGTAATCCCTCTTCGATCTAAATCCAGCACCTACATTTGAAAGAGTAGGCGATGAAGTATCCTTCAATAATATTTGAAATATTCGATATGCGGACAGAGCGAAGCGCGAAGTATAATAACTACCTGACGACTGATCCATGAGGAGTTGAACTTCAGTTCCGTCTGGATTAATTGAAAAATGATTAAAACCCCAGAGGGGTGAATAATATCTGTCAAAACTCGTTGCTGCATATGAATGGCTTGTGAGAAAAGACGCAAGAAAAAAAACTGAGACAAGAGATAGCAAAGCCATTTTTTTTACTGTATGAGAATTTTTTTTACTGCGGATAAATGAATACCATTTTATACGTGAATAGTTCGCATCGAATTACATTAACTTCCCATTTATATTGATATAAGATCGCGTTGATGGGGTGACACAATCTTTGTTACTGCGGTAAGATGAGTCGGTGAATTTTGTCCTGATTTATATATATATTCTCGCAATCAGCATACGTATGATTTTTTTTTTCATAGGTATGATTAGTTTGCCAATTATATTACTAGCTTAAATAAACTTTAGTTACTTCACAATAGCCTAGTTTATCGTGATTTACTAAAAAAAAAGATGGCTTGATTTATGTTTTATTTTTTCTAGGGGCCAATTATTTTTAAGTTGGACTGATTTCCGAGTGCCGGTTAAATGGCGACTATGGAACCAGTGCTGGATTTTCGTTTCGGCGATATCGTTGTTGGAAAAAATCTAAACTTAGTGACCACTAAGTGGAACTCTAACATGTAGTCATCGAAATTAACGTCTGTCATTGATTCCGGAGTTACCATCGGATGGGGATTGATGAATCGAATCGACTTAGGAAAGGCTGATGCTTAAAGCCCAATTTTATAATGATTCCTATACTGTTTTTACACATATAAAAAATTTACTTATAAAAAATTTTTGGTAAATTAGAATTTAATCCAGCACTTGATGTCAGCAAAAAAAAATGACAATAATAAAAAATGGCAATAAACGCATGCATTGAAAAGAATGAAAAGGTGTCGGCAAGAAGAAAAAAACGTGGACGACAAGAAAGAAAATGTGTCGCGCGTTTTGTAGTGTTCACACTACTATTCTCACGCATTTTCTCTCCTATAAAAGTATATCCTCCTTCATTTGTTACATCATAGATCCCAGAGTCTCCGAGTTTCATCACAGTGAGAAATACTATAGACAAAAATAGAAAGTTTGAGTGTTTATCATTTATTCTCTCGAGAGATTACAAGTGGTATCTCCTAGTTATTTAAAAAATTGTAACTCATATATTTTTTCATCGTGGAATTCTTCTATCCCTGCCCGTGGTTTTTCTCCTAATTTATTTAGGAGTTTCCACGTAAATCTGTGTGTTTTATTTATCTTAAGTATTATTTCCTGCAAATTATTAATTGCAGTATGGCTCTATCCGTCCTATTTTCACAACAATTGGTATCAGAGCCAAGTTTGTGATAGAAGTTATGGCAGCAAAGTTTGAGTTAGAAAAATTCAACGGGAGTAATTTCTTGATGTCGAAATTGAAGATAAAGGCTATCCTGCGAAAGGATAATTGTCTGGCGGCTATTGGTGACCGACCGGCGGATGTCAAAG
>JAOYMZ010060245.1:0-13063 GCA_025802335.1 Pinguicula primuliflora
CAGTTCTGGATTGAATACCTATAGGGTGACAGGCACTTACAGAGGTGAACCAATTCATATACTTATTGATGGAGGCAGCTCACACTGTTTCTTGGATCAGAAATTTTCTGATAGGATGCACCTGAGGCTGGAGTATGTCAAACCGATGTCCATTGAAGTAGCTAATGGGGTGAGAAGTATCAACAACACCAGATGTCACAGTTTTACTTGGAAGATGCAAGATATGGAGTTCCAATGTAGCCCCAGGATTATCACATTGGGAAGCTATGATCTAATCCTGGGAGGAGAGTGGCTTAGAGGATTTGATCCAGTTTCCTATTGCTACCGCGACATGGTGGTAACCCTGCATTATGCTGGAAAACCTATGCATATTCAAGCTATCAGAAACAAGGATGAATTCAAGATGATATCGGCCCGAAAGATAACAAAGATGTTGTTGGGAGGAGCAACTGCTGCTGTAGGGAAACTCTACTCTATACATGAAATGGATGGAGTTGCTGTAAAGGAAACCACTCCTAATTCAGGTAAAGGTGAATTTGAAGCAAAACTAAAAAACTTACTAACTGAATTTGGCGATGTATTTCAGGAGGCGACTGGATTACCCCCAGTAAGAGGAGTAGAGCACAGTATAACACTAATTCCAGGGGCGGTTCCTAAGAAGTAGGTCCCTTACCGGGCTCCACATTACCAGAAGGATGAGATAGAAAAGATTGTGGCAGAGTTGCTGAATTGTGGATTGATAAGGAAGAGTCAAAGCCCCTATGCTTCACCTGTGATTCTAGTAAAGAAGAAGGATGGTGGTTGGAGGATGTGTGTTGACTACAGGTACATCAACTCATTGACAGTGAAAAACAAGTTTCCCATTCCTATTATCGATGAGTTATTAGATGAGTTATATGGGACAATCTGTTTTAGCAAATTGGATCTCAAGTCAGGCTATTTTCAAATCCGGATGGTGGAGTCTGATATTTACAAGACTAGTTTCATAACCCATCATGGACAACTTGAATTTGTGGTCATGCCATTTGACTTGTGCAATGCACCATCTACCTTCCAAAGTCTGATGAATCAGATTTTTGAAAAGTATCTCCGGAAGTTTGTATTGGTATTTTTTGATGACATATTAGTGTATAGTAAAAGCTTGGAGGAGCATCTTTCTCATCTAAGGACAGTTCTGGAAATAATGAGACAACATCAGTTGTATGCCAAGCTATCAAAGTGTTCTTTCGGGAAGGATACAGTTGAATACCTGGGCCATGTAATTTCTAGACATGGAGTTGCAACTGAGGATTCCAAGATTAAAGCTATCATGGATTGGCCCCGCCCTACCAATCTAAAATCATTAAGGGGATTTTTGGGTTTGACTGGTTACTACCGAAAATTTATTCGAGATTATGGATCTATCAGCAAGCCTCTCACTCAGTTACTCAAAAAAGATAATTTTAAATGGGATAGTGTGGCTGAAAAAGCTTACGAGAAACTGAAGAGAGCTATGTGCAAAGCGCCAGTCTTAGCTCTGCCCAACTTCCAGTAGGAGTTCACAGTTGAAACAGATGCCAGTGAGATAG
Source organism: Pinguicula primuliflora (assembly GCA_025802335.1). Taxonomy (NCBI): domain Eukaryota; kingdom Viridiplantae; phylum Streptophyta; class Magnoliopsida; order Lamiales; family Lentibulariaceae; genus Pinguicula; species Pinguicula primuliflora. The sequence goes on from JAOYMZ010060245.1 coordinate 1,569, forward strand.
GGATTGGGGCAGTTTTGACACAGAACGGCAGACCAATCGCTTATTTTAGCAAGTCTTTGGGTCCCAGGCAGCAGAATTTGTCTATCTATGAGAAGGAACTGTTAGCAGTTGTTCTGGCAGTGAAGAAGTGGAGCAATTATTTACAAGGATCAAGGTTTGTAATTAAGACAGATCAACAAGCTCTAAAATATTTATTGGAGCAGAGACTACACACTTTCTTGCAACAGAAGTTGGCAGCCAAGCTGTTAGGTTATGATTACTCAGTACAATACAGAAAGGGAAGTGATAACAAGGCAGCTGACGCCTTATCAAGGTTTGGACCTGAGATAATACCAACCTGCAACTCACTATCAGTCGTAGAGCCTAAGTGGATTGAGGAAGTCATTCAGAGCTATGAGCATGATGAGCAATGGACTAAAATATTGCAGGCCAAAGTAGTTAATCCTATAGACCATCCAGAGTATCAGCTACAAAAGGGGATCTTAAGGAGAGATGGACGAATTTGTGTTGGCCAGGGTACTGAACTTAGGAAGAAATTGCTGTCTACATTTCATGACTCGAGCATGGGCGGACACTCAGGGATTCAGGTTACTTATGTAAAACTCAGGTCCTACTTCTATTGGCCTGGCATGAAAAAAGATGTAGAAGAATGGGTGAATCAGTGCCATACCTGCAAAAGTAGCAAGTCAGACACTTCTGCTAATGCAGGACTTCTACAACCTTTGGAAATACCACCCTATCCATGGTGCAGCATTAGTATGGACTTCATCGAAGGCCTTCCCAAGTCAGATGGTAAGTCAATAATTTTTGTGGTGGTGGACAGGTACACAAAATATGCTCATTTCATTGCAGTATAACATCCCTATAGCACAGAAACTGTTGCAAGACTTGTTATGGATAATGTTTATAAGCTTCATGGGTTACCTTCAGAAATCATCTCTGATCGGGATAAGGTCTTTACTAGCCAATTGTGGAAGGAGCTCATGAGTTTATCTGGGGTTAATTTGGCAATGAGTTCAGCTTATCATCCTCAAACTGACGGGCAAACTGAAAGAGTAAACCAGTGTTTGGAAACGTACCTGAAGTGTATGTGTTCAGACAAGCCCCGTTCGTGGATTAAATGGTTATCTTTGGCTGAATTTTGGTATAATACTTCATACCATACCAGTGCGGGTATGACTCCATTCCAGGCGCTATATGGGCATGAACCACACCATATTCCTCTTCCAGTGTTTGCTGAAATCCAGAACTCATCAGTCAAGGATTATCATATCAACCGAGAATAGGTACAAAAGTTATTGAAGCAGAATCTAATTCTCGCTCGAGAAAGGATGAAGATCAATGCGGTTAAGAAAAGAGTAGAGCGTGAGTACCAGGTGGGGGATCAGGTATATCTGAAACTACATCCATATAGACAAAATTCAGTGCAATTTAGGAGAGATATGAAATTGTCACCTCGATTTTATGGACCCTATAAGATCCTGGAAAAAGTTGGAAAGGTGGCATATAGATTGGAACTTCCGCAGGGCTCTAGGATTCATCCTATATTTCATGTTTCCTTGCTGAAGGAGAAGCTCAAGAACAAGAATAAACGGGCTGAGCATTTACCAGAGGCTGGCGCAGATGGTGAATTCATGATTTACCCTCAGAGTATCCTTGATTCCCGCATTATTCCTGGTCGTGCAGGTCCCCAGAAACAATTACTGGTGTCATGGAGTGGGTCTGATGCTGAACATTCCACCTGGGAAGATGAGGAATGGGTTAGGTCTAATTTCCCTAAATATTATCCTTGGGGACAAGGATTGGATAAAGAAGGGGGAAATGTCATATCCAAGGATTCAGACCTGAGGAATCCGTTACCGGAATGGGGAAATACCAGTCGGAGGTCAAGAAGAGGAGGTACGAGACATCCGTCAGCAGGAGTTACGGATTGAAGATGGTTGAAGTAATTTCGAACTTATTTTGTTGAGAAGGGAAATGGTTTAAATGTTGCTCATGTATTTGGAAGAAAATGTCAATTATTTGGTCGCGAGTTTGTATGTATTGTAGTTGTATTAAAATGCTGCTCATGTATTTGGAAGAAAACACCCATCTGTCGGCTATACATATTTTGTAAAAAAAATTCAAACCTAGTCCTAAATTACTAAAATTAAATCTGGCCGAGCCCCATTCCCTACTAAACTAAATCTGACCGAGCCACGAGCCCTCCCCTCCCAATCGTGGCTAAGCCGCGAGCCCTCCCCCTCCCCTCATGGCAAGTTCTGCCATACTTTTACAATTTGACTTGTTGTTTCCATCTCTTTATATATACATATAAGTGTTCACACAGATTATCTTATTGCTTGATCTCTGTTTTCTCAACACTAAAATTCAGACCTCCGTCAAAATTGATATCACTATTGTAATCTTTGTTGCGGTTATCATCCTCTATCCAGACTTGATATCACTGTTGTAATCTCCACCTAACCTCCGTCAAAATTGAACAGACGAATTGGTTTATCCCATTCTCCAGATTTCTTAGTAAGTCAGCAGTCATTGTTTATATTCTATCTAAATATATATGGTAGTGGTTCCGTTGTCATCTTCTTATACATCAATTTATATACTCCTTTTTAATTCCGGTCATTAGCATCGCCCGTTAACGGAATTGGTCACATCGTTAAAAACCTTATATATAGAGGATCACATGTTCAAGTTTTGTTCCGGTTCCGACGACGAAGTCGTCGAAATTTTCTAAAACCCTATTTAGGACTACTTAACCCAAGGGAAAAATATGAAACCCTATTAAACGGTGATAAAGTCGTCGGAACCGGACCAAAATTTGAACATGTGATCTTCTATGTATAAGATTTCTAACGATATGACCAATTCTGTCAACAGGCGATGCTAGTGGCCGGAATTAGAAAGGAGTGTATAAATTGATGTATAAAAAGATGGCAACGGAACTGCCACCTATATGTATATATATATATACAGAACAGATCCTATGGTCAGTTTTTCCCTGCGTGTACAATTTTTTCAATTAGCCATCCGTTTTCGAAATTAATCGCATCATTGGAAAGCTTATACATTGAATTGCATATGTTCAAATTTTGGTGATATTCCGACGATGCAATCACTGTTTAACGGAGGGTTATAAATCTCCTTGGGTTAAGTAGTCCTAAATAGGGATGGGCGTTTTCATCTACAATGTATAAGCTTTCCAATGGTGCGACCAATTTCAAAAATGGATGGTGCTACGAAAAAATTGTACACTGATTGAGAAAACTGACCATGGTAAAACTGTCCATAAGAACTGGACTATATATATATATAGAGAGAGAGAGAGAGAGAAAGAGAGAGAGAATTAGCTTCGTATGCTCAACTTGTTGTGGACAGTACAGTATAAAATTTTGGCCCAAATTGGTGTCAAGTTCCTACCACCAAAATGGATATTAGAATCCCAAATCAATTTAGGGTTTCTCCTATCCTGCCTAGACTCTTTCCAATTTTAATCCTTCATACACATCTGAGGATTCATACATCAATTCATGAAAGTAGCATAGCTGTGTATGCTATTCTGTGCCTTCGGTATGCATCAGAGTAGGAGTGCATCTGCTCAAGAATTTTCCAGGAGACCCATTGCTTACTTTCAAAGATATGGTCATTTCTCCATTTTCAGAGCTTCCACCAAGTAATTTGGCATATTGCATTCCACAATTGATTTGTACATCTTGCATTATGCATAAGCCCATCCCTTGAATCCATTCTTCAGGCTACTTCAGGCTGTAGTGTATGAGGAAGTGGGAGATTAAGCCAACTTTCGATCCTTCGCCATATGAGCCGCGCCACAGGATAGTCTAAGAACAGATGAAAGGTTGTTTCTGAAGTTAGGGAGCATAAGGGCAAACAATACATGTCCTACAATTGGATCCCATAGGAAGCCAGATTATCCTTTGTGGGTAACCTATTTTGCAATAATTTCCATGTAAAGCCGCAAATCCTTAGAGGTAGAATACGGTTCCATGCAAGTTTGCTCCGCTCTATTGCAATATTTTGAGACCAGATTGGCTTCATAACCAACTCATACATTTGCTTTGTGTTGTAATGTCCAGATGAAGAGCCCAACCATTTCCACTGACGTATTGATGCCGTAGGTAGCGAGGCATGTTCCAGTAGCTGCAGGAGATAATAAAATTCCAGTATTTCAACCTGATTAGAGGGGGATGTCCATAGTCAAGACCAGGTTCCATTCAATCTCTTCTCTGCAATTTTAATGTATTTATGTTAAAGTTTTTGGTAGAGAATATGGTGAAGAAAAGTGTCCACCACACTTGAATGCCAAGGGAGGAGTTTGGCGTTGAAGAGGAGAGATAATTAGAGGAGGAAGATAAGAGATTGAAAGTTGGAAAACTTCATTCATAATCATCCAATGAATACAAAGCTAGTTTAAATAGACAACTACCAAATCAAACTAGGAATTAAAAATATTAAATCAATCAAATATCTTATTTAATCTTTGAATTTATTTGAATTCAAAACAACAACGGAATCCGGAACCTTCCATTAAAATTTACGATTTGATCCACTCTGAATCATCATATTTACGATTCGGCTTAGGCTGACGTGTCGAGCGACGTGGCAATGGCTTGTCGTTAACCCTTGGTTCCGTAACATTCCCCGCCTCTTGGGAAACCAACTTGTCCTCAAGTTGCAAATCAGGATAATGCTCGCACAGGAGGTCGACGGCCTCCAAGGTTGCATCCGTAGGGGTTGTGTCAGACCACTGGACCAACCATTCATCAACACGGGCACCATTGTGCAAAACGGTGCGAGAGGTGATGGCAGTAAGGGGCACCGAGCGAGGATGACCATGCCAAAACTCGGTAGGAAGCGAGAGGGGCAGAAGTTCAGATGCCGACGAAACAAAAGCCTTTAGTAGGCTGACATGAAAAACAGGATGAATGCGAATGCCGTCCAGGAGCTCCAAATGATACGCGACTTTGCCAATGTGCTCCAAAATGCGAAACGGTCCATAATAGCGGTGTGAGAGCTTATGAGAGGACCAACGGGCAATGGTATGCTGACGGTAAGGGAGAAGGTGTAACAAGACCAAATCCCCCAGCAAAAACTCAACATCGCAATGATGCTGATTGGCATAGGAAGCCATACGCCCCTGGGCGTGTAAGATGTTGCACCGTAGGGTGGCCAGTAACTCATCCCGCTCAGTCAGGATCGCATCAACAGAAGGCGGACTGCTGGAGTCGGAGGAGTACGGTATCAGCGTCGGTGGTAATCGACCATAAACGGCCTGAAATGGCATCATTTTGATGCTCTCATTGTAACTAGTGTTGATGGCAAATTCTGCCCAAGGAAGGAAAGAGGCTAGGCTTGTCGGAGACAAAAGCACGTAAATATTGCTCTTAGGAGCGATTAAGCACCTCCGTCTGGCCATCAGATTGCGGATGATACGCCGTGGAGCGAGAAAGGTGTGTTCCACTCAACCGAAACAATGCTTCCCAGAAAATGGCTGAGAAAAATCATGTCACGATCCGACACTATATCAGACGGGATGCCATGAAGCTTAACGACCATGTCGACGAAGAGAGTAGCGACCCGGGCCGCATCAAAGGAAGGCGGCAAAGCACCAAAATGTGCATATTTAGATAAGCGATCAACGACGACCAAAACAGCGCCAAAATCGCGAGAGCGCGGCAACCCCGTGATAAAATCCATCGAAATTTTATCCCAAATAAGAGTAGGGACAGACAGAGGTTGCAATAAGCCAGCGGGCGGACGAGTGGAGTACTTGGTAGTCTGGAAGGTATAACAGGCGGCGATAAAGCAACAGACATTAGCTCTCATCTGCGGCCAGTAGAAGGATTGAGAGAGATGGATAAAAGTTCGGAAGACACCCGGATGACCGGCCTAAGGAGATGAGTGACTTTCCCACAATAGGTCGGATTTCAGGGCCGAAGTAGCCAAAAGGCAAAGGCAATAACAATAATATAGCAAACCATTATGGACCGAGAACGGCTCACGGAGGCAACCATTGCGAAAATCATCGTGTAACTTCATCAAATCGGGTAGGGAGGAGTTCTCCCGAAGAAGCTTGTTGAGAAAATCTGGGACAGACTGGGAGATCAAGGGAAATGCTTGGGCCGTAGGCCCTGGTTCATCCCCGACGGGACAGTGCATCCGCCACACGGTTCATAGCCCCAGTTTTGTATTCAATCCGAAAATGATAGCCCTAGAGTTTTCGAACATAGAAATGTTGGTCTGGAGTCTGGACTACCTGATGTAAGAGCTCACGAAGTGAGCAATGGTCGGTTCGAACCACAAATTCGTGCCCCAATAAGTACTGCCGCCATTTCTGAATGGCCTCCACAATAGCATACAACTCTTTATGATAAGTAAAGGCCATCATGCGACGAGGACCCAATTTCTTGCTAAATAAAGCCAAAGGATGCCCCCTTGCATAAGTACGGAACCAATACCGTAATCACACACATCCGACTCGACAACAAACTCTTGAGAAAAATCCGACAAATGTAAAATTGGAGGGGATGAGACAACTGCCTTAAGAGCAACAAATGCATTCTCGGCCGCCGGAGACCAAACAAAAGCATCCTTTTTAAGAAGGTCAGTGAGGGGGCTAGCGATGAGGGCATACTGGCGGATAAAATGCCGATAATAGCCGGTAAGGCCCAAAAATCCCCGAAGTTGCATAACCGAGGTGGGAGCCGGCCACACGGTCATGTGGACAATTTAGCGGGATCGACCCGGATACATCCTGCGCTGATAATATGGCCGAGATACTCAACTGTAGTTTGAGCAAACGAACACTTCGACAATTTCACAAAGAAGCTATTGACGGCAAGTAAGGTAAATGTGGCAGTAAGGTGTTCAAGGTGAAGATCCAGAGTAGCGCTATAAATCAGGATATCATCAAAGAAAACGATTATGAACCGTCGAAGGTGCTGAGCAAATAACCTGTTCATACAGGCTTGGAAAGTTGATGGTGCATTAGAAAGACCAAATGGCATGACGAGGAATTCATAATGACTTTCATGAGTGCAAAAGGCAGTTTTCACGATGTCATCCTCATTCATGCGAATCTGATGGTAGCCCGGACGAAGATCAAGTTTAGTAAAGAACCACGCCAATCCAAGTTCATCAAAGAGTTTATCACTTGTGGGGATAGGAAAATTATCAAGCATTGTGACGTGATTCAGCGCGCGGATAGTCCACACAAAAACAGAAGGAACCGTCTTTTTTCTTCACCAAGAGAACCGGTGAGGAGAACGAGCTACGACTAGGCTAGATAATCCCCTGCGTTAACATTTCAGTAACCATCCGCTCAATCTCTGATTTCTGAAAAATATGGGTACCGATAAGGTCGCACATTAATAGGAGCCGAGCCAGGAACAAGATGTATCCGATGGTCAAACCACCGTTTAGGGGGAAGACCCTTGGGCGCACAAAATATTCGAACAAAATGCCCAATCAAGTTCGCAATACCAGGCGGTGTGGCACTAGGCAAAGGCAGAGTCCTGGGGGAATCCTCAGGTTGAACCATGAAGAGTTCGTAGCAGCTAGCGACTTCCTCCGCAGCACATAGAGAATTCAACATACCGAAAGAGATACGGCGTGGGACTGTAATATTGGCACGAAGAAAAATCTGATGGCCCTCATAAGAAAATTCCATGGTCATTGCAGCATAATCGTGGCACACCTTGCCCAAGCGTTCCAACCACTGAACGCCGAGATCAAAATCAGGGCCCTTGATGTCCAAGAGAAATAAATCAATAGAAAAACAAAATCCCTGCAACGTAAGAGGAACGGCGGCACAGCGACGAGAGCATGTTAAGGCTGCCCCATTGCCAACATGAACCCAAAAAGGGCAGATCATGGCGATGGGTAATTTCAACCGCTCAGCCATGGTCAGATTGATAAAATTGTGCGTGCTACCATTGTCAATCAGGACATGGACAACAGTGCCAGCAACAGCACCGTGAATATGCAGGGAGCGAGGATTGTGTTGGAATTTCTAGATGATTAAAGTGATAAAATTTAAAAATTTATTATCATTAATCATCATATGATCGCCTCCATTGCTAATTATATAAACATATAATCATTTCATACATAATAATGTATAACTAAAACCCTTAAGTTCAAGTTCTTACCTTAAACTAAACTAATGCCTCAAAGTTCACCTTGAACACAAAACAAAAGTTTGGTGTAGATCTTGCTAGAGATCACCTAACTTGTTCTCTTTTCAAATCTCTTGGAATTTCTTCTTCACGCACTTTTTCTCAAAAGATGAAGAGTTCTTGAACTTCAACCCACGTTCATGTATCTCTCCCTTCATTAAGGAATGAATAACACCTTTATACTTATCACAAGACATGTATTTTTATACTTTACACATGTCATGCAACTAAGGCTTCTTTATCCTTTCTTTTTTCATGGACTTTGGTTATTAAAACAACCATAATGGGCCTATGAAATAAGTCAAGCTCATTACTAATCAAGCTCATAGTCCTGGACTGTAGCTCGGCCCGCCCTAACATAAATCCGCCCTTGTATATACCCATAAGTATAACTCATATTTACCACTACTCGTCGTCAAACTTGGTTGTACAATTGAAATGAACATGTGTAGGAGATAAAAATCTTCATGTTCCGGTGCGGTCCCGACAATTTCGTCCTCGTAAATTTCTAAAATCTTTTCTGTTCCCGAGGACCACACCAAAACATGAAACTTTTGATCTCCTATACATGACCTTTCTAATGGTGCAACCAATTTTGATGACGAGTGATGACAAGTATGGGTTGTACTTTTGACTGTAGATATAAAGCTGTACACCCCAACATTACTCTATATTGGGATATTTTATTTGAAAGAGCCATTGCTCGGAAAGTGGGGGGCCAGAACAAAAGAAGGACTATGAAAGACAATAGCAAGATCACACTATGGCACAAATGGCTCTAGAACAATGGGCCAATCAAACATGGTGAGCACGAGAAGATCAAATCCCAGCAATACAACTCATTCATCATGGTGGAAGGATATGCAGAACACACTCGGTGAGCCTTGTTTTCAAAACCAATGGACACTGACCTTTGGAAACAGGACCAGAATACTATTCTGATCAGACAAGTGGCTAGGCAACTCTCCCCTAGCAACAAAATATCAAAGACTGTATAGAAAAGCAAGTAACCCAGAAGCTAGGATTGCAAACATGGGTAACATGACAACAGATGGATGGAATTGGAATTTTCAATGGCGAAGGGAACTAGATGAAATAGAAGTTGGGTACCTAGAGGAGCTGCTATTGGATTTAGCTACAATCACATTGCAACAACAAGTAGAAGACTCATGGAAACATTCGAAATCCACTACCAGAGGCTACAAAGTGCACAATGCATACAAAAGCATGAAAATGGATGCTCAACACACAGAGGCAAGTCAGCAAACAGACGATGCACAGATTCAACAGATTATTGCTAGGATGAAGAAATCATGGAATCGACTCATACCAAAGAAGATATACATTCTAGCTTGGAGAGTGTTTCAAGACAGATTACCTACAAGGGCGAATCTTCAACACATGAACATAATTGCTACAGAAGTACCCACAAATTGCGCATTATGTAGCACCAGACATGAAGATCGCATCAACATTCTATCTGAAATAACAGAGCATATTTTTTATCAATGCAAAATTGCGGAGGAATGCTGGAAATTGCTATGCAATTGGTAGAATTGTAAAAATACAAACCTTCCAGCAAATTTAGAGATGTTGATGTTGATTGTGGCCTTATGATCCGGCCCGTGGGTCAGTTAGTAGTACGGCCCAATTGAGGCTCGTTTCGTGTCAAGCCTAATCAAAGCCAGGAAAGGGAGTTCATCTATTCTTGTACTTTTAAATTTACATTGCACACTAACACCGCATTGTATTCTGATTACGATACACCAAGCATGACCCGAACCCAGAATTGATTGGATAGTGACAAATGTGTCATTGGGCCATGATCAGTAGTTGGGCTAGAATTAATCTGATATTCATGGTCCATACTGTCTAGGCCCTAGATTAAATAGACAGCCCGAGATCCGGAGTCAAAATGTTGACCAAAATTTTATATTTGGGCCAATGTCTTGATTCGTGTAGGGAGGCCCGAACTGGTAGCTTGAGCCCATTCTTCATGATCAGGCCCGTGTGACTATTATGTCTAGGTGAGGCCCATCTGTTGCTTACTTGATTGAGGCCCAAGTGAATTCATCCTTGTTATGAAGGTGCATTTGATGCTTATTCCGTCGAACCTTCTGGACATGATATACATATTCACGTTGAAACCCTAAACCGACATCTCTCTCATTTTTTTTATCTCTCACAGCCGTTCTCTCACATTCTCTCCCGAGCTGTTCTTCATATCGTCCCATATTCTCTGTACGAAACCGTTGGTTTCTCTTTGATTCTGTCGCTCCTGAGTGAGATTCGAGTGTATCTCGTGTTGGTTAGGAGTTTCTCGTTGTATTGTATCACTTCGTCGATTCAGATTCCTTTGATATCTTACCAAAGGTACACTATCACCGTTGATTTTTGTGAAGAACAATGGCTCTATTGTCGTCTCGTGGCCAGATTGTTCTCTATTGCCTTCAAGAATAGGATCTCGGGCTACATCTCAGAAAAATGCTGAAATCTCATTTTTGTTTTACAAGTTTAGTCACTGTTTATGATATTTCACTGTAAACTAACGGCAATTCTTTGGTTGTTGTTGTAGATCCAGAGATTTGAGGTCCAACAATTGACCTCTCAAAAAACCCACGGAGCGAACGAGCGACACTGGATTGCGCTATGGATGGCGTTCATATGGCAAATTTGGGGAGCACGGAATAAACTAGTGTTTGAAGGAACAAAATTCAAAATTGATGACATCGTCTGGAAAATCAAGGATTAGTTATGGTATTGGATCAGGAGCCGCGCCCAAACTGTAGAAGCAAGTAGTGAATACGAGTTATGGCTTGAAAATCCCCTTCCTGCACTATCGACAATATAAATCGTGAGGGGTTAAAAGGAAATGAAAGGAAAATGAGCCACGTAAGCCCAAGATGTAAAATCATGTAAATATCTATTATATATATATAATTATATAACAACAAAAATAATAAACAAACTTGAAGACATAAACATATTCCGTGAATCCGTGACGTTAGCCTTCCTTGGACCTTGATACGATAGCAAAATAATAGCCACCAACACCATTGTTATAAACTAGTTAATAAACATCCAAATTAGTTTGACTCCAGATCTTATTCCAAAGTTTAGGCTCCATTTAATAGAAATGATAAGTTGAATATAAATGAATGAGATACTTAATCGATTTTTTTGTGAGGTTCAGGATATAATCAATACTTCTAAAATTGCTCGCTAAACTACACGTAAAATTGAAACTTTTGTGCACAAAACGACATGTCATTTTTGGGGGCATTTTCGTCAGGCAAGAAG
>JAOYMZ010060256.1:0-28990 GCA_025802335.1 Pinguicula primuliflora
CTTCTATCCCTGCCCGTGGTTTTTCCCCTGATTTATTTAGGGATTTTCCACGTAAATCTGTGTGTCCTATTTATCTTCAGTATTATTTCCTACAAATTATTAGCTGCAGTTTGTAACAATTTCTCCCCAAAGTTAGTAACTCAGTTCACTCCCATTCAACAAATTAGGGCACCCATAATTTGCACCCAAAACACACACATGAATGTTGGTTTCTATGCGCGAAGTGTGTTTTGGAGGCCACAATTGTCGATGCACATTTCTCTTCACTTCTCTATAGTTCCGCCAATTGTGGGAACCATTTTCTCCGTATAAGAATATGAGATGGTAAATATTTTAATTATAAATAATTTTTTGCCCTAGCTATTTAGTTTACTTTCCACATTGGCCACACATAACTTTGACGAGTCAAGACCTTCGCGGACCAAACATTCGGGAGTCTGATTCTAGGCTCTAGCCTTCTTGCTTTGCAAACGCAGTCTTTCTTGGAAAATTGTTTCTTATGCCACAAAATTGGAGTCAATTTTTGAAAATGCCATCCATCGATCTTCGGAAGACCGGTGGAAGGTACCGGTCTTTTGGAAGACCGGTATATCGAGTCACCGGTCTTCTAAAGACCGGTAGTAATTAAGATTCGTTAACCACACGTAATTAAGAAGATACATGTCTTCGGAAGATCGGTATGTATTAAATATAATTTTTTTTCACTTTTTAACCCACCGGTCTTTGAAAGACCGATAGTACGAACCACCGGTCTTCCGAAAACCGGTGTAAATTTTTTTTATATCTCCCCCAAGACCGGTTCGACCATTTGCTCTTCCATTTCAGTAATTCGACACCAGCTTCCGGCGACTTCTTGCTCTTCCGGAGACGATCAACAGCTTCTTTCGACGACATCTTCTTCCGACGACATCTTCCTAGTTCTTCTTCCGACAAGTTATTCTTTCAATTATTTTCGAGTTTCGGTTTTTTTCAATTTGTTTCGGATTTTTTGGAATGTTTATGAATTATTAGGAATTGTTATAAATTGTTATGAATTATTACGAATTATTATGAATTTGTTATGAATTATTATGAATTTGTTATGAATTATTAGGAATTGTTATGAAATTGTAATGAATTATTAGGAATTATTATGAATAATTATGGAATTGTTATGAAATTGTTATGATTTATTAGGAATGGTTATGAATTATTAGGAATTGTTATGAAATTGTTATGAATTATTAGGAATTGTTATGAAATTGTTATGAATTATTAGGAATTGTTATGAAATTCTTATGAATTATTAGGAAATTGTTATTAATTTATTAGTAATTATTATGAAATTGTTATGAATTATTATGAAATTATCGAGAATTTTCAGGTGCAGACGCACCCAAACGTGCCGAATAGGTTTTTTCGGATTTTTTTTCTGCGTTATTTTTTTGGGGGGGTTTAGCCCTTGGATTTTTAGGGTTTAGCCCTTGGGTTTTTACGGTTTAACCTTGGTTTTATATTTAGCTCTTGGGTTTATAACATTTAAATAGGGTTTTAAATTTTTCGGCGGCGAAGCCGCCGTAATATTAATTTTGAAAAATAGCATTACCCAATTTATTGTGTTTTTTGTTTTTTTAAGTAGCTTGCATCTCGGCGGTCGGATCTGTATCCGACGGCCCAGATGCATATTCGGCTCGGTAGAGTGCGTTCGTCACCCTACCATCCTGCACCTGAAGATAACACATGAAATTATTGTGAATTATTAGGAATTATTATGAATTATTATGAAATTGTTATGAATTATTAGGAATTATTATTGATTTGTTATGTAGGATGACTTCTCAGCAGAGTCAGCGATCTGAATTGTACAAACCAGTTTCTTGTGAGGTATTTGGAATTTGGCTACCCATCGTAGCTCTCGATTGTTGGACGAGCAGATTCATCTGGATGAAGTGATGAGGACGCATCATCCAGATCTCAATATACGCACGGTTGTATTGGACAGACGTGTGAGGCAGCATATATCGATGCGTAGATGTGGGACGCTTATCTCGCTGCTGATATACGAGAATATCGGCATTTCATTAAGGGGTTAGTTGAGAGGTGGCATCCGGCCACGCATACGTTCTGGTTACTGTTTGGGGAGTGTTCGATCACTTTTCAGAATGTGTCGATGCTGTGGTGGATTCCTATTTATGGTATCCCCATTACTTCTGATTAGTTGGGGTTTGACACCTGGACGACCGAGCGGTACAGAGCATATTTGGAGAGGTGGTTTGGCATGGACCTTACTTCTGATGCCTTCCGTCAGTCTGGAGTCCGGATAGCCTATATCGGGCAGTACTTGATAGATCACCCGCTCACCATCGACAGCACCGATCAGGAGGTGGAGTGATTTGCCCGAGCAGTGCTTTAGTCGGTGGGATTTTGTTGTCGGATACATCCGATAACAAAATTCCTACGAGGATCTTCCGCTTGGTGGAGGACTTGAGGGTCATTAGACAGTATAGTTGGGGGACCGCCGTGCTGTGTAACCTCCATCACTATCTCTGTAACATTCACATGGACGGGGCAAAGTCGTTGGCTGACGCGACATGTCTTATTCAGTTATGGGGATATTCGAGGTTGCCTATTATTTCCCCCCATATTCTGTCGATGCCACTTGAGCGTTACACTGTGCGCCGGATTGGAGAGTTCCCCGAGGTCTATGGTGTCAGATTCATCCGGAAGATGAGGAGCGTCGACCAGGGAACTCATTCTATTTGGATGATCCGGATGCAGTTGAATGATGTGCGTTCCGAGCAGGTTCGTAATTCGATGTTTTCGTATCGAAATAAAACGTTCGATCGTTCATAATTTAATTTATATCTCTAACGGTTTCTATGTTATGTGTAGTTTGTGTCCATTCCGTACAGTCTAGCAGACATGTCTCTGATTAGTCCTGCCGACCGGATATTTTGGGACTACGACCGTCCTATATTTTAGATAGATTTTATAGAGTTCGTTCATGCCCGTTGTGTTTGACATCAATTTGGATACATCCAGTTGATTCCCGATCCAGTCGACAGGATCAACGAGATCCTGGTTCATGGGACCGGAAGCAGTAGGCGTCGAAAGATGCAGATTATTTCGTACCATGAGATGTGAACTAGGAGGAACCAGTACGTCACTGGGGATCCACCTCTACCTGCACAGCAGGTTAGATGTAACGAGGCTTATACGGATTGGTATAATCGACATCGCCGACCACTTTATTGTCCTTTATTATCGAGACCAGAGAGGGGAGTCCCATATGACCACAGCTCGCTGCTTAACTTGACGGTAAAATTAATTATTTCACTTTTTAATATTTATTTATTTGTTTGATCGATTAATATAAATTTTATCTTTAATTGTATACAGTACAATCGGGTTAGTGAGATTGTAGAAAACTGTGTGACGGAGGAGCAGTGGCAAGGGGCAGGAGTGGAGTTAAGATCATTTCTCCAGTCGAGGCTTGAAGGTACAGATGTGCCTGATCGGGAACTGCATTACGAGTGTACCCCGATAGCTACTCAGCCGATGCAAGCACCTAGCAGTTCTTAGGGTATACGACCCCCAAATAGTTTGCGAGACACTCAGGGCATACGAGCCCCGAGTTTTTTGCAAGACATTGGCAGCACACAGGACAGGCCGAAGCCCGCAAATGATCAGGAATATTGGAGGATATTTTTAGATGAGTAAATTTATTGACATTGGTTGTTTTTAAAATTTAATTTGTTTGCATTACGCGTTTCTAAATATATATCAATTCATTAACAAGAAAATAAAATCAATATATATTAAAACTTTAATACAAAAAAAATTATATTTAATACATACCGGTCTCCGGAAGACCGGTATATGTTAATAACTCTACCGGTCTTCGCATGATCGGTATACTCTTAATTACGTGTGATTAACTTTGTTAATGACGTTTGGTTTTCGGAAGACTGGTATCACAGGATACCGGTCTTCCAGAGGCCGGTTACTCGCACCGGTCTCTCAAAGACCGGTGCGTGGCATTTTCAAAAACTGGCCGCTATTTTGTGGTACAAACAAAAATTTTCCGTTTGTTTTGGGACTTTCCGCTCCCAAGTCCCAAAGGAATAATTCTAATTTAGGAAATTGTAGTGGGTACTTGCCAAAAAAAGAAAATTGTAGTGGGTAAAAATTTTCCAGCAATAAGGGCTCTTTCTCTCTCTAGGAAATTCTCTCTATCCGCTCTCTAGAAATCTGCAATCGGTGCCTCCTGTTCATCCCGATGGAGGATGAAGACATGCTGTCTGGGGAGAGATTTCCAACCCTAGATGCTGGAACAGCAGCCGCCAAAGCCAAATCTTCAATCCCCAAGCCGATTGTTGCTTCTGAGGCCAAGCAGCCCTCGCTCCCTCCTCCAGATAAGTCGACGATTTTATATAAATCACTGCTGTCAAAAGATTCTGTGGATGAGAAACAATTGATTTCTCTTGGTCCGGAGGACGTTGCTCACGACCACGACGGGACCTATCCGACTGTAATGTTTACTGAACGGGTGCAGAAATCATTTGAATCTAATATGGAGTATACGCTAATCATCAGACCTCTTGAAAGGCATATCGGGTATCAAGCCCTCCTGAAAGGTTTACATCTCCATTGGAAGCCCAAAGGTGAACTTAAATTGATCGATATCGATAATGGCTTTTATCTACAGCGTTGCTCTGACAAGAAGGATTATTTCAAGGGACTTTTCGATGGTCCACATACGATTGTCGGCCATTATTTGCGCGTATTCCCTTGGCATAGGAGCTTCGACACCAAGGATGAGCATATCGACAATGTGGCTACGTGGGTACGCATTCCGACTCTTCCTCCACACTACTTCCATGAGAGTATCATGCGAGAAATTTCTGTTCCTATTGGTGCATATCTTAAAGCAGACGAGCATACGCTTTCTGCGTCCAGGGGCTTATTTGCCCGTTTTGCGGTCCATTTAGACCTGAGAAAACCTTTAACTCTTGCTGTGAAAATCGATCAGAGAATATATCCGATCCAGTATGAAGATCTTCACACTATATGTTTTGCTTGTGCACGTTTTGGTCATTCTTCTGATGCTTGTCCGCATAAGAAGGCCTCTCCCCCATCGGCCAGTAATTTAGGCACCGAGAATCAGCTACTGTCGGTCAAGGCAAGTGGCCATAGTTCTGAACCCATTGAGAATTCAGCTGTTGTATCCACGGAAGTCCCGATTGTAAGGGAAGGGGTGAGTCAGCTTAATGTTCCTCCTCCATCTAATTTGCAAGGATTATACGGAAATAAGGCATCTAACGCTGGGAGGGATGTATCGAAAGTATCTACGAATTCCCTACCAGCTCATGTTCAATCCCCTGTGATTGAGGACCCTTCCAGCCTGGACCATGGATGTTGGTGGAAAAACGCGGGAGGAGGCCCAACAAAGAACCAGTAGCCACTGTCCAGCCTAGGTCGCTTGTCTAAGCATCCAAATTTGCAGTTCTTGAAATCCCGGACCCTGAGTCTCAAACTTCCTCAGATTTAGATCAGTTAGGAACACAGGCCCGAACTGCTACTACTTCAGATACTTCAGATCCTCAGGCTCAATCTGCTGTTACAGGCTCTACTCATCCAGGAGCAATACGCACGCAACATAGTAAGAAGACCAGACCCTTCCCATACGCTGTTGAAACGTGTTATCTACTGGCAAAGGAAAGAAGAGTGTTATCTCTAACATGTGGGCCCAGAAACCTGGTATTGAAACGGCCTCCTCCTTCCTATCCTCAGTCTTCACCGGATGGTCCCAAAGCCTAAATATTGTTAATTCCATTCCGGATGGGCCTGGTTCGGACAACCATGTCGCTGTCTCAATTCAGAAGCCATTACTTGTTGGCCCAGTCCATTCTGATCACTCACCTAAGGCGCTAGCTATTGCTACGAAAGTGCCTAACTCACAGGGGTTCTTTGTTGGCAAACAGAAGCTGTCTGGCTTCAAGCTCACCTCTAATCGGTAGCTCCTATTTCATATGGGTCAAACCATGTCCCGGATCAAGGGTCTTCTCATGAGCCCCCCATTCTCCCTATTGCACCTTCAGCTAATACCCTGGAAGAGATTGAAGGGGACCTTATGGATCTGGGTGGTGGTGGTGTACCCCCAGAGGAGAGCACATGGCATATCCTTTTATATCCTTTTACCCTCTTTACACTCGTTTTTATGGATTTTAGCATGATTTTCTGGAATACGTAGGGCATGAACAATATAACCACATTCTCTGCGTTACAAAATCTTATTATGTTACATTGTCCTAACATTATCGTTCTTGTAGAGACATGAACTAGTGGAGTTGATGCTGATCGAATTATTAAGAGTATTGGTCATGGATTCGAGCATTCTTTTCGGGTCAAAGCTCAAGGATTTTTCGGTGGCATTTGGATTCTTTGGCGTGATATCTGCTCAGTGACTATCATTAGTGCGAACTGGCAGTATATTCACTTGTGCATTTACTATGATAGTTCATTTGCTTTTAATCTTACGGCAGTCTATGGGTCACCTAACCCCAAGATTCGTCGATCACTTTGGCATGATCTTTCGTTGATTGCAGATTCCACATTACTACCTTGGTTGGCAGCAGGAGACTTCAATTCTTTTCGCCACAAAGATGACAAGATTGGAGGGAGACCTTCTCCACATTGCCTTCAATTTAACCAATGGGTCGATCAATCAGAGATGTTTCCCCTATGTTTTACCGGATCTCGCTTCACGTGGGCTTGAGGACGTTGCCATGAACGGATTGACTGGGCTTTAGTTAATGAGGCCTTATATTTGTCTTGCCCTCTTAGCAGCGTTCACCATCTTCCTCGAGTTTCGGCGGACCACTCACCTCTGTGTGTGTCAATCAGGTCGAAAATGAAGGAGACCGCTACTCTGCCTCCCTTTCGCTATTACAGGGCTTGGGAGTTGCATCCTGATTGGTCGACTTAGCTATCTAGTCACTGGAGGGATGATCTTGGCCTGGTTGAAGCCCTATCCTTTCTGGGGAGTCATATCTCTGACTGGAAGCACAACATCCATGGTAACATTTTCCACCAAAAGTGAAGACTTTCCAGCCATCTCGCAGGACTCCAAATATGTCTGGCAAAATGTTCTACACATTATCTGAGGACACTGGAGGCTAGTTGTAACGACCCAAATAAATCCATTCATTGGTTTGGGTGCGTTATGGCAGTATGGCCCAATGTCCATACCCGAGCCCAATTCATATGAATTAAACTTAAGCACAAATCATAACAAAATAAGTCTTATCGTCATAAATAAACCACGTAGCGTAGTACATAAGGTCTAAGCCCGACGAGGTCTCAACAACCTAAAAAAAACAAGTCTTAACATCATAAAAGACGAAAACGGGTCAAGACCCAAGTTCTTATTAAAGACTCAACAATTCTTTCAAATCTCCGAGAATTACCCAAGCGAAGCTCCGAGAATCAACGTCGCTATGACTCTACAAGAAAAACATACGAGTAGGTTCGTGAGCCACAAGGCTCAGTAGGTACTCGAGTTGAGAGAGAGCATATATAAACGTTAATTTCAAGTAAAAACGTGCAAGTAACATATAAGACTCACTTATTCACTATCGAATGGTCAAATAGAATCTAATTAGCATACTTGGCCTAAAAGTACGCCATTAATCACATAACTCGCCTACGTTAGCTCGCATTAACCTAACAATTGGAATAAATAACATAACACATAAATGTAACTCTAAATAATGAAATTAACTAGCAATTAAACATACTCCAATATCACATTTACATACCGATGCATAGCAAATTAATACATAACAGTAAGTTACATTATATAAGCCTAACCACAATTTAGCATAACAAGAAAAATAAATTGCATCTTCCTTCAAATTTCAAATTTGCCATAAACCAGTTTTACGGCTGAGTTTTCGTCCCCCGCCGTAATCTCTCACGGTCGCTCAAGTTCACCTCCGACGACAAACTAATCGTTCACTCGTCTCCACTCATTGCTCATCTCCGCTCGCGGAGATCTTACTATCACTCGATCCCGCTCATCCCGCTCGTGGGATCTCGCCTCCACTCAACTCTGCTCTCGGAAAATCATAGCTCAAGGTTCACGTCTCATCACGCAAACAACCAACACAAGATCAATTGAGCATATAGCATCGTAACGTCTTACGCCCTCGCATACAGTTAAGGGGAGGGATTAGCCTCAGCTAAATCTGAGGGAACGCAATAACTAAAGCATCGAGTGTTTCATCACGACGTTCAGTAAGAAGGATCACAGGCCACAGGTTAACGCATATACCATATCCAACATCATTTATTCGACAAATCTAAATCAGGAATGAGCAGATTCAATTTAGAGATTTAAGCAGATTTCATATCCATCCTCATCGCTCAACGAGATCCAACTAGTTAGAGAAAACATGCACGTAATCTGCTATACAGGGTGACACTATACGGCAGCTACTCAGTCAAGTATACATCGAATTCTCGAAGAATAGTAAGAATTGCATAATCTCATTTTCGATGCCAACACACCTCATAAATCAAAAATAAGGAGCATGCTAGGGTGGGGAAGACATGAAATCGATAGCAAGACACAAAATCAGCAACGACATAATCAATCACATTCCTCCTATCCCGTATCAAAGTTAGTCAGGCACCGTTTTGAGGTGAGGTCCGGAAGGCGTTTATTTCCTAATGTTCCGTTCATCACCGGAGGTGCAACACGGCAACAGGTGCTGTGTGCAAATTTAGCAACTCCTCCCCCTTGCTACGGTTGGCCAAAAGCTCAAACGAATTCACCTACTCTTTCATTTTCGTCTAACCTGTTCTTGCGTTGGCTCCCCCTCTCAACCCTAAACGAGCGCCCTCTCTTTATACTCGCCCAATTTCCGTCCAAACTTCCCAAATCACCTTGATTCCGTACAGAATTTGACCTCATCCATACTTCATTCCGTGGTAGGATTTCAGGGTGATATTTGGGCCGGGCTTGATGGTTCTGTTCGGACGTGATTTGGTGGCTTGATTAGAGCCCAATCAGAATCTTTAGCCCACAATAGAGTTCAGGGCAACCCAGTTATAATTTTACATTTCGGCACATGATCAACTAGTATTCGTATTTCACCCGAAAATTAACATTCGAAATTTAATGAAATTCGGTATTTCCTCATACCTTACACTAGTATCCGGAATGAATTGGAGGAGGTATTGTTGCGTGAAGAAATGCTTATAAGACAATTTGCCCGGGGACAGTGGATTACGTACGGGGATAGAAACACCAGCTTCTTTCACTCAAGTTTAGTGACAAACGGAAAAGGGAAACTCCAAAGAGACTTCAGCTGAGTAATGAGACTTGGTGTGATGATAGGGCCACTCTAGTCCTTGAAATCTCAAACCATTACTCGGATATCTTCAGTGGGGGTACTAGGATGGGAGCGACTATGCCTCCAAACCCAGCATCCTCAATTAGTGGTCTATTCCCAAGGCTCTCGGGAGCTCAGTTCAACCTCCTAGCTATGTAAGTGACGGATTCAGAGATTAAGAAGGCATTGTTCCACATGTATCCGGACAAAGTAGTCAAGCTAGATGGATTTTCAGGGAGTTTTTATCAACACAATTGGCCTATTGTTTCAAATTCACTTTTATCGGTTGTGAAGAATGCATTTGCTTAAGGGCAAGTCTCTGCCCTTGCAAATAAGGGGTTGATATCTTTGCTTCCAAAAGTATTCCCCCCTCCCCCGAGAGCTTGGATCACTTTCGGTCGATCAACCTCATTAATATATGCATCAAAGTTATTACTAAAGTTATTGCCAATAGGCTTAAGTCTGTCATGCCCTTCCTTATTTCGTCTAACCAGTCAAGTTTTATATAGGGACGGTGTATCACAGAAAATATTATAATAGCACAAGAGGCCATCCACTCTATGCGTATGAGCAAAAGGAAGAAGGGTTATATGGCGTTAAAGATTGATCTAGCAAAGGCTTTCGACAAATTGGAGTGGAATTTCATCGAGGATATACTTCGCAGTGCGGGCATTCCGACCTACCTTACGAATGTGATCATGTCTTCTTTATGAACTAGCTCCTCCTAAGTTCTATGGGACGGCCTTAGGGGCCCGAAAATCTTCCCCCAACGGGGGGTTCGTCGGGGCAACTCTATCTCGCCCTATCTGTTTGTATTATGCATGGAGCAACTTAGTCAAACCATTGGTCGAGGACGTTTCCTGCTCTCTCACCTCATGTTTGCAGATGATTCGATTCTCTTCATCGAGGCTTTGTCGCAACAAGCATTAATTATTAGGGATGTTCTCCAGCCCTTCTCTACTGCATCGGGACAAACTGTCAATGAAAGGAAATTCGTGCTTTGGGTTTCTTCTGGTGTTCCTTCCTCCGCAGCTCGTGACATCGAGTTTATCCTTGGTATTTCTCGAGTGGATGACTTGGGTGTCTACTTAGGGGTGCCTCTTATACATGGACGAGTTTCTAAGAATATGCATGAACCCTCTCTATTAAAGATGAGGAAGAGAGTCTCATCGTGGGGCACTAAGAAAATCTCGATGACAGGGCGCCTAGTTTTGTGCAAATTTATGCTCTGCACCATGCCACTATATCAAATGCAGACGACAGCATTCCCGCTCTCCATCTGTGATGAGTTAGACAGGCTGGTTCGGAAATTTTTTCGGGGAGGTTTCTCCGACAGTTCTAAGCTACCTATGGTGGCATGGGACAAGATCTGTCAGCGAAAAGAAGTTGGGAGCCTCAGTCTGAGCCATTTCCGGGACACTAACCGGGTCTTTATCCTCAAGCTATCATGGGAACTTGTGGTCAATTAAAGCAAGCTGTGGACGACCATTTTTAGGGCTAAGTACAACTTGGGCCCAGACTTTCTGGATGATCAAAATATACCGCATACGGGGTCACATCTTTGGAAGCAACTACAAGAACTTTGAACTGTCAGATGTTGTACTAGATGGGTCATATGCGATGGCTGTACCACTTCATTTTGGAGTGACATATGGTATCCCTTTGATGCCCCTCTTGCCACTCATTCATTACTACCGCTATCCTCTTCTGATCTGGCTCTGAAAGTGATGGACTTCACCAGACTTTCGGGAGGATGGGACCTCGACAGGCTAGCTATGTGGCTGCCCATCGTTCTGGTGCAACAAATCTCAATTGTTCACTATCCTGTTTTGGAGGCCAGGCCGAATATGCGTTATTAGATATTCTCCCCCAAAGGGACATTTAGCTTTGCTTCAGCCATGGAGGGGTTATATTCTCCACATCCGGAGATGACAGCGGACAGGGGGCCCTGGCATGTCCTATGGAAGCTCAATACTCAAGAGAACATTAAACTATTTATATAGAGGGCCTGAATGATGCTCTGTGGACCAACTTTGAAAGATTCAGGCGGCATATCTCTAATTCGCCTGCTTGTCACCTCTGCAGTGAACCAGAAATGATTCTCCATATTCTAAGAGATTGCTTGCGCAGCAAAGGAATCTGGTTATAACTTTTCCCAAATCTGCCCGCTCATTTCTTCAGGACCACCTCTTCTTTCGAGTGGATATCAAACTCCTTGTTATGTGCTAACTTCCTTCCCGAGTGGCAACCATACTTTGCGGTAGTTTGTTGGAAGCTTTGGACATTAAGGAACGAAGAAGTATTCAAAGGTACCCAGTTTTCTCAAAATAGTATTGTTTCTATTATTCAAGCTTTCTATGCAGGTATAAAGAAGCTGAGCAATTGTGATCCACGTACTTCGTGAGCTACTTCAGCCAACGGGGATTCCATTGGCGCAGTCCAGGGGTTCCCTCAACCGGTTTGGAATCTCCGTATAGCGGTGGATGCGGCAGTCGTTAGAGCCACCAGTGTGGCGGCATGTGGAGGGGTGATCCATGGTCTCCCTGCACTTGGATCCCTCAGCTTCATGATTCGGATTGGAGTATCTTCAGTGATCAGTGCTGAGTTTTGGGCCATATATATCGGGGCCATGCTATCTTGGCACCTAGGAGTACGGAACACGATTATACTCTCTGATTGCAAGCATGCAGTTAGTCTGATTTCTGGGGAAGGCGTGGACTCATCAGATGTATTAGGACAACTCTGAACCTAGATGGCATCGCAAAAATCCAGCATATACCGTGCTTGAGTAACCAGTTCGCGGACTCACTGGCGAAAGCAGGGCTATCATCTAGCGACACAACAATCCACTTCTCTTGCTCGGATCTTATGTCTGATGGCTCGATGCAACCAGATTTCTGTCTCAATCTGGAGGACTCTGGTTTCTTGACGCTCCCTGATGGTGACGGCATTTCCATATTCAACTAAACACTCCTATCTCATATCTCATTGGCAACAGGGAGTTCTGTGTAATCTATCTGGCACTCTGCTGCCAGCCTCACTCCAATGCACCTAGGGGGACGATGGAAGAAGATTTACGCTTCCGTACGCATGGGGGGCGGACGGAAGAAGCGGATCAGAGGCCCTGCCATGCACTACTTCAACAGACAACGAAAGGCAACCGACGGATTCACCCATCTGTTCTTGGCAAGGAATGCTACTTGCGCCTTTAGCTTCGGAGGTATCAAGGAACGAAGAGAATCTCTGCCCTGCACTGTCAGGCCCAAATCCATCCTCCTCCAGCTCCGTTTTTGAGCCGCCGTGAAAAGGTAATTTTGTAGTACTTGGCATGTTTGCTTCCACAGTAATAAAAAAAATTTAATGGACTGCAGCAGGGAGAACGGCTCCTGCTGAACAGCCTCTTCAGCAAAACCAGCATGTTCTGACTCAGCATTGGCAGCACCAGCTAACATTGAGGAAATTCTGCCCGTTGCCAGAAAACCAGACGCTGCACCAGTCGCTGAGGATGCTGATTTTGCTGCATCAGATAATGTTGATGCCAGACCTCCAGTTAAGCAAACCGAAACCGAGGAGTTTGGCCCATATGTAGACAGTGAAGCAATTCCTACCAGACAGCAAGTCCAGGATGAACTGGCAGTAATGGAATTAGACATTTGGGAAATCATATTCTTCGGGCTGATCGACTCAATGGACGAGCTGAATAACTATAGTGACATTCTTCCCCCGTGGAACGACATAGCATGGACCGTCCTCAGGGCAATGGAGAAGTGGACAGATACGATCACACCCCCTACCATTTTCTCCCCGGTTGCAACCCTCTCCACGGTTGCTAAGACTCTAGACTACAACCCAGCACTGAGGAAGAGCTGGGCGGACCAGGTCGAGGAGGAGGAGGAGACACAGGACCCTCAACCCTGCTGTAAGCTTAGTGCACAACATGACTTAAAGACTAGCAAGGACATTGGGGTGGAGGCTCCACAGGCCCCTTTTCAACATGAACCGAGTGACCAACCAGCACCGCAGGGATCGCCCCCTCAAAAGGCAGCCAGTCCGAAGCACCGCGGGCACGGTCGCTCGAAGAAACAATGACATTCCGTTCCATCAGTGATTGTACTTTTCATAACTACGCTCACTTTTGGGAAAGTAGATAGTGATGCAGTCCATGGGCCCGGCTCGGGAAAAAAGAAAAAAATGAACACTCGTCCAATAATCAATTAGTAGACAAAATATTTAGTAGAATAAAATAAATTATGATGTGTTTAGTATGCAGTAATACATAGAATTTTAGTATATTGGGATATAGTTTAATTTCGAAATCCAATGTTTCGTAGTAAGGATAATTTCATGTAATTATTTTTTGTAAACTTACTAATTTATTCTTTATTTTTGATTTAATGGATAAACTTAAAATAAAATAAATTAAATTTTTTAATTTTTTGTAAATTCTTCATCGAATTCACAAATATGAGTGCTCATATTTTCTACCAAATGCGGAATACACGAATCAGACACTAGACAGGTATCATGTATTTTTTCGATTTTTTATAGTAAACTTCTACCCGAAAATAATTGGTTACATGTTCGAAAATAGAGCTTAAATTTTGAATCGTCATATCTAAAATCAAACATCTAAATAAAATAACTAAATAATGTTTTATTTCAGATATCGAGTACGCAAAATCTGAAACTCTAATAAAAAAATTTGACAAAAAATATTACAAAATAAAAAATTTGAAAAAAAATAAAATATATTAATTAATATAAAATATTATTTATAATTATTTTTCAGGTATCCATTTGATATTTGAAATCGAAATTTATAATTTTATATAATTATTTTAATAATTTTGTAAGTAAGGGACAAATTAATAATTTCAATAAGAAGTTTAAAATTTTCCACTAAATCTCAACTTTCTAAATGAGAAATATTTTCCCATATTTCCTTAGTCAAATGACAAAAAGACATTACTCCTCCTTGAATTTAGTAAGATAATTTCACAAAATCCACTAAATCCTTCCTGCTAAACATACCCTCTTATGATGATTGACGAAGAAAAAAATATATTTTTACACACTTACTAAAAATGTACATGCACCAATATCACGATCACACACAAAAAATGAATAAATACAAACAATGAAAATTGTTGTGATTGTTGACATATGCATGTGTTTAATAATTGTTTCAAACATTGAGGTGCAAAATATCATTTTCCAAAAAAAAAATACGATACAAACCACACATATGTCGAGTTAAGGGGACAATGTTGAAATTTTTCTTGGTCAACATCTAAGTGTAGGAGCAAGTTTAAGACTTCTTTCTCGAGGATGATATCTATGATCACACATTGTTATAGAGTTTAGTCATTTCGACCGTCTAGATAGCCGAAAATACCAAGTTGCCCGGAATATGCCCCATGTGACCTTGATGGGAATCCGCCCTGGCCGCCTGGGCGGCTGCAAAAGGCGCATTGGCAGCCACCATCTCAAACATTTGCAAAAGTGCAAAAATTTATGAAATGAATTGCATTGATTTTTGGAAACTTTAAAATATATATATCATATTTTGGTGCTTGTTTATCCGTTTGGGAGGAATTCTTTTTTGATTTGGGAAAGAAAAAAAATCTAGACCCGACTGGTTGACTATGGCAACCAAGACAATCATATTTGCGAAAAAATAACTCTAATTATATCAATGATATATTTATAAAATTAATGACAACTTTATAGCCAAATTGGAAGAACTAGTCGAACTCACCGAGCTACTGGAAAATGCCCCAGCATGTACAATGGAGGAATATAGCTGGCTCTGGACCGGTGTCTCCGGAAACAGGTATAGCACATCCGATCAGTACAACCAGTTAATGCAGTCAGACTGGAATGATTTAATACAAACATACTGGCGAGCAAAGTATGGAATTCGACATGCCCAAAGAAAATTGAAGCTTTCTCATGGAAAATTATGCATAATCGAATTCAGACGAAGGATAATCTCATCAGAAGAGGTGTAAACATCAGCTCACCAAACTGCTCATTTTGTGATCAAGATGAGGAAACAACTTTGCACCTCCTGGTATCCTGCCCAACAGTGAAACAGATTTGGAGAAGCTGCATCATCTAGATTGGATTGCGAATACAGGAGCCAAATACTATCCAGGAAACTGTGGAACCAGCAGGATACACTCAGCTTGCCGTAAGAGAGCGACAACCCTGGTCCTTAATATGGCAATTGATTTGCTGGAATGTTTGGAGATTCAGGAATGAAATCATCTTCAAGGAGGAACCGCCTGGCTTCACACAGGTGCTGGAACGAGTCCAAATTCTTTCGTTGCTATGCTTGAGAGTCTTTAAAAAAATTGTGTTGGTCATTAGCTTTGAGTCATGGTGTATGGAACCAAAACATTGTATCAGGCCCAATAGAGAATAGAGCAGGAAAATATGTAAATAGTGTAAATATTTACAAAATCAATAAAACTTCACTTATCCGAAAAAAAATAACAACTTTATACCACATGGACAATGTGGTAAACACCTTGAATTTACGTGTTATTAATATTGTATGACTCGACTATGAAGTCCTCAAGTTGGTGATGTTAGTTTGCATCCCATACAATACCTGATTATTCCATTTTGTTAAATTAATTGAAATTTGGTATTTAATTAATGTTTTATTATTAATTATTTAAATTTATTTATTTTTAAAATATATTTAAGGAAATTACAAAAAAAAAAAAAGTCTAATAACTTGGGTTGGGAACGTGGGATCACTAGGGCTTATATGGGTCATGAAAGAATCAGTCACGAAGTCTGCACGATTGTGACGTGTCTAATTTTACGAGAATAATTGATGGCCAACCAACGGCGGAGCTACTTAGGAATAATAAAAATTATAGATTAACCAAATATTGAATAGCTCGAGAATAAAAAAAGATTTTGTCTCTGCCTTGTGGCCAACGCTTTTTGGCTCATCCAATGATGTGGCGGCATATGGTTATGAGTAGTCTTTTCTTATCTTTTGTTCGTGTCGCTGGGATCACATACAAACATACACATCTAATCTATCAATCAATATGCCCTTCCTAAAAAAAAATATATGCTGCTCTACAATAGACAAACCTTGCTTGCTAGCTTGCAATGAAATGACAATGAGATTACTCACAGCAATTCAGGAAATCGAGGGAATAATGATCCATATCAGAATCCAAATTCCCGAAAGGGAAACTCATGGCCGGAGTTGCATTGGACATGATCTCTGCAAAATCCGACTGCGGACACGTCGGCGATAAAAAGGACTCCGATGTTGCCGGAGACAGAAACGTAGGTGAGTAGTTCGTCGTCGTCGTCACCCCGACAATGCCTGCAAAGAGTTGAGATTCCAGATATTCGGATTCAACTGGAGTTGTCGGGGAGCAGAATGAAAGGGTATTTCCCCCGTTCCTTTTTGGAATCTGGGCCTGTTTTTTCTGTCCCTTTTGTTTAGCTCTCTTGCTCCTCTCTCGTACGCAGGTGTGTTTTCCCTTGTAGGATACCTCGAAGATGGAAGGATCTTCATCGGATTGCTGCACTTGCTTGGTGGCTAGACAGCCCTGAGTATTCTGATAAGTGCATCTGTAATAAGCCCTGCAGAAATAATTAATTGGTAGTGCAACATAGTTGGCAACGAAACGTCTTCCTGGCCAAAATGTCTCCCTCTCAGTCTCACCTTGGATGGTTTGCACCCAAAATGTCTTTCTGGCCATATTTTCTCCAGTTAAAGCCATCATCAGGTCGCCCATCAGATCCTGATCCGGAGCAGACCTTCAATTGCTCGCTCCATCTTGGCAAGGACATTCTGGAAAACATTGACAGCGATTACTTTCAACAGGAAGCTACAAATGAACGCAAAGAAGGTGTTTGATTTAATGCCTCAAAGATGGTATGTTACCTTTTCTTGGAAGGAACGTGTGCCTTTGAGCTTTGTTCTGTCTCTCCAGACTCCGGACTGCGATTAGCAGCAGAATTGGGTGATTCAAACTGGACGTTTCCCAGGGAAGACAAGCGATTGAGGAGTTCCAATGCGTTATCATAACAAGACATGATTTTTCTCAATTGAACACAACAGTCTTCACTTGAAGTGGAGGCGGGGTGTAGCTTGGTACTCAGCTCATTTGCAAGCTCTTTGCCTTGAATAAGAACAGACACCACAGTCTCCATCTCTCCACTCACAGGCACAGCCTTTTCCATCTTCAATGGAAGAAGAATCTGAACCGGAAAAAGTCGCCTACAATCAAGATAAGTATGGACCCAAGCAAGCAACGCTTAACAATTTGAAGGAACAACAATGCAGTTGGGAGGTTGAAGATTCAAGAATCAGAGAAGTTTGATGTATCTAAACACTACTTGCCAACTTGTATTTAAACTAATTTTTCATGAATGTCAATGAGACAAACATTTTCCGTACTACACTGAACATGTCCATTCGTTTTATGCTCAGCTATAATAACTAGTGCACACCTTATCGAAATGCCATGTGCTGAGTTGGTTTTTTTTTTTTTTATAGTTGAGGATATCGAATTTTGTACTTTTACATTGGAAGTTAATCTTACTGATTGACCTATTTAGATTCAATATGTAGTGAGTTCATCGATCTCAGTCTAGAATTCAAGCCATAACCACAAGTTTAATATAAAGACTTCGGAATGGGTGAAGACACTCATATTAGTTGTAACTTGTAAGTCTACACTCAAAAATAGGAAAATATTAGGTATACTTAATTTTTTTTATATTTTTTTAATTAGTCCAATTAATTTGAAACGACATTATTTGATATGGTATACATATTAAGTATATTTAAAATTACTGCAAAAAATAATAATGAGCTAGATTTTTACATCTATTTTCCAACCTAACAAAAATAGTCACTAACCTTTTTTCTTTCAACTTTACGCTGCAAAGTAGACATGAATCTGTCTACATGTAGAGATTCGTGGAAGTTTCTTCGAAATCTGGAAAGAATTCAGGAGCAGTCAATTCCGAGGCGCATTCATGGAATCTTTCATACTTGTTTACGCGTTGAATCCTCAGAGGATCCGACGTGTTATGGGTTTCAGGGTTGGACTTTGGAGGAGGAATAAACAAGGAATATCAGGGACACATTTTTTTACACAAAATATTTTTTTTATAAAACTAAAATTCATTATCGATTTAATTCAATAATTAATAAATCATAAATTTAATTTTGGTAGTTTCAGCGACAATCCGAAAATATAAAAATGTTCTTTTAATTATTGAAATCAAAATATGTGACTATTCCGAACTAGACTAGAGTTGTTTAACGAAGGCTGGAATGAATATATTATTTTAACCATTGTTTGTTAAAATTAATGAAGTAGTCGAGCTTGTTTGTTAAGTTCAACAAACATAACTTTGTGTGTTTAACCCTGTCCGTTAAGATTCGCGAGCTGTTCAAAAACAGTTTGCGAACAAGCTCGCGAACGGGCTCGTTTGTATTTATTCGTGTTCTCCTCGTTTATATGTTTGTTTACATGTTCGAAAAAAAACATGTTCGAGCTCCTTCGTTTAGTTTGTTCACATTAATGAGTAATGAAAAGTAAGAACAAATTTATATTATCATCCTTATCCAACAATTCATTTAACAAAGATAATTATGTATAATTATGAATATATTATAATAGCTTTAAATTGCAATCAATGTAAACATTGGGAGTTGATTGATATGTTATAAAAAATAATTAAAAACAATCTAAATTTTGAATTTTCAAGGCTCCAAACAAACGCGCCCTTGGATATGGAGTCTGCTCACCTGAATTCGAAGAATATAAATCATCTCGTCTTATGTCTCATTATACACAAAAATAAAATTATAATACCAAATATAAAATAATCAAACAGATAAGACTGTTTAATGAACCAAGTTTGAACGAACAAGTCATATTTGACGAAACAAGTCGAGCTTGTTTGTTAAACTTAACGACTAGAACTTCGTATTTGAGCTCTGTTCGTTAAGGCTCACAAACTGAATAAATGAACTTTAAACGAGCAGAATTCGAGTTTATTCACGAACGTCTCGGTTCATGTACAACCCTAGACTGGACACGAGAATAATGGAAAAAACGGACAAACTTTGATTTCGACTATCGAAAATTATCAAAAAACACGTACAATTTTGTGTCAAAAAAATTATGTATATTTAGCCAATTGAAACTCAATTTTAGAGTTTTAGTTTTTTTTTATAAGATGCAAATGTAGTGTAAAATGAGTGGGTTATAGGATTATATCACATGCTCGAGTAGACCATCAAAAGGTTTCGTTACCCTGCTATAGTTAACGAAAACATGCTCACGAAATGCTCACGACTATGATGTGTCAGTGGGGGCCATCTGTCTCGTTAGCCTTCCCCTAGCAACATTTGCAGCTATAATTTCATGTCCAGAAGTAGCTGTTCGATTTTCAGTTTTCCATGGCTCCAAACTCATCATGTAAATTTTTTACAGTAGTTCTGCAATCATCTCTCATGCAGCTGACTCCCTTGCTTTACAGGGACTACACACCAATCCACCCTTGCAAAGAGTACTGAAATCAGTGGCCGACCCTTATAGGGCCTGGGGTGCAGGCGTACCATCTAAAAAATTTTTATACTTGGACTTGTACCCCGTCGCACCCCCTAATTAGACCCCAAGATACCCTCAGACTACACGCCCTATGTAAAGCACCCCCATGGTTAGAGCCCAGGATCCGCACTGAAATCCTTACTACCAACGGCCACAGTCGAAACGAATTGGCCTACACAGAACAACCATGTTTTATGTATGGTAGGCTTAGCTTGCTTTCTTACTGTTTCATATGGAAAACAGCACGTCATATAAAAGGGTAAGGGACTTCATATTACCGCCTGATGAATCTACAGAGTATCTGGGTATTCTCCAGTTTTTCTTCATGCACACGTACTCAAAGTCCTGAAAAGGAGCAAAGAGCAATAGATCAATATTGTGAAGAACAAAACTCACTTGGCACGAAGATTTCCCAAGGGAGGAAGATGGTCGATGGTGATCCTTTTGGCTTATCAGTTGAAGGAACCTTGCGATCAATTTCATTCCTATCGCGTACAGGATCGTCTCCGCGTAAGATACACTCAACATTTTGACGAGCTAGAGTTGCATCACCGCCTTACATTTGAAATCATGGAGTTGGTAGCATTTAACAGGTTACTTTAGAACAATAACAGAACATTCATCGTTTAGCAACAGAAACAACAGCCTGTGTGGAAGGAAGATGACATACAATCCCTTATTCATTCCATATGATACTCGTACGTTGCAAGCCCATCTTCCATAGAGCAGATTTGCAGAAATTACAACATTATATGCACATTTTAAGAAGTTGGGTTCTTCTTAGCTAATAAGATCATTTTGTTGAACTAATACATCTATATATTAAGATCAGGGACTGGAAACAATTACCAGGTCTTGTCTTTTCCTGTTAAGAAGTGCTAAAACATTCTCGGAATTTTCAGAGGCCAATACATTGTGTGCTTCAATGTTGTGCGGTGGCTCAAAACGACCAAGAGAATTCCCCATTACCTATTGTTCGTACCCTCAGCCTTTGGGCAAGCTTTAGCAGAGCAACTTATATTCATTTTTGAAGGAACACCAGAGGGATCAGGCAACAAATCCTTGTCAGCAGGATCTGCAGCTTCACTTAGCTTGGTGATTTTCTCAGATGCATTTAAATCTTTAGTCCGTAACCGCTGTTGCCTGAAATTTGAGAAGTGATGCATATTCTGTTGTTTTGAGAATTTCCCATGTTTAGTCTCTTTTCACAATTCTTAGAAGCTGCTATTTTCTCAGACACAGTCACTTCTTTGTGTGTCTTTTCCTGAGGCCCCGTAAACCGAAGAAAAGACTTCCTAGAATTGCCGCTATTATTGGCAAACACAAATCTTTCCTGCAACATGAGATAGTTCCACGCAGAAAATGCACCAATTACTCAAGCAGTTTCCAGTTCTAAATCAAGTAAGGCATGAATCTGAAGGCCTTAAAACCAATCAAGATACGAACAAGAGAGCTTCAACACAATCCTTTAATGAATCGGGGACTGTAAGAATCACCAAAAACAAGAGGTGGAATTAGATTACAGCAAAACCTTGAAAGCTAGAATGAGATGAATCCCAGATATGGAAGCATGTGATAATTGTTCAAGGATCCTGTAGTCGTCCGGATATTATTATGCTTCTTCGTAAAAGGATGCTGCAAGCTGCAAGATCATCATGTTGCCAAAACGTCCATAAAACATTGATCCTTGAATAAAATGCCATCATACAACAGGTACTAGTAGTGAAAGGAACTAACCTCTCAACAAGCTGTCGAAGAGGAATACTGTTTCTTATGTTGAACGGCTGAGGGTTCACACCACATACAAAAGAGTGGTTGACTTTACTTTACTCAATGTATATGTAACTTGAGTTTCCAAAACCACGAGACCAGAACTGCCAATGCCTGCTCCATGAAAGAAAACAGTAAAAATGAAATTATATCAAACGATTCATAATGTCATCTACTTACAGGCCAATTATAGCTGAGGCCATAATGAACGAGAAACAAGAAAGAACGCAAAAAAACAGCATGTTTTACGTAGTGCGCGAACTTCACCAACAAAAACCAAAAGCGAAGAACCTGATAAATGATGAAGAGAAAAGGGTGAATGAAAGTTCCTTCACTGATAAGTTAACAGCAAACAATAAACCAAGAACTGGATTTCGAAGGAAGCTAATACGAACCGAGTGCTTCTGTAGCAATGTATCTTGATAAAGCGCGGTGAGTTGGTTTCAATGAGAAAAAGGCAAAAAGGACCCTTTTCCCACTTGCACATACGATTTGGTGAACTGCTGCAGACAATCCACGGATGCATGCTCCAATGGAGATTTTCTTTCACATAAAAGGGATTTACGTGTTGAAAGATTTTCTCCTCTTTTTAGTCAGACCATCATTTATTTCATATCGGGATCGTGTTCAATATGTGCCACTTCTGGCATGCATCATGTGAATGTAACAAAGTAATAATCTTGAGTCTTAACTGAGACATCCTGCATTCCTGAAATCTAGTTCAAAAAAGCCAACAGCTTCACGTATGAAAAACGTAATGAATATTGATGGAAGATTATATGGACTTAGTTTAGAGAAACAAGATTTTCAAGACGAAATTTGATAATATATGAGATCCCCTGTTAGGTTTCTTCAAGCAGAGGAAATTATGTGTCGTATGAGGGAAAAATTGCTTCTTCTCATTCCTCTCAAAAGTTTTATATACATTGTGCAACAGGTGTCAAAAACACACAAACCTAACACACATTTCAACCATATATATAACAGCATACTTAAAAACTTAATTAAACATTAAGCATAAAGAAAGCATGATCAGCATCATAACTTCTATTACTCCTCCTCGCTGAGCATCTTTAGCATGCCTAACTTCTCAGTCAGATGTTGATGCCTTTCTTTCTGTAAAGGTTTTGTCAAGATGTCAGCAATCTGATTTTCTGAACTACAAAACTTCAGTGAAATCAGTTTCTCTTGTTCAGCTTCTCTGATGGCATGATATTTGATCTTAATATGCTTGGTACGGTTGTGTAAAACTGGATTTTTTGCCATTGCTATAGCAGACTTACTGTCACAAAACATATCAGTAGGTCCTTGACACAACAGCTTCAAGTCATCTAACAATTTTCTCAACCACAAGGCTTGATTCATAGCTGTTGCAGCAGCAATATATTCTGCTTCAGCTGTTGACTGTGCAACAGTGTTTTGTTTTCGAGTATTCCAACAAATCATAGCTGAACCAAGGGAAAAACAATACCCTGAAGTGCTTCTCATGTCATCTAGTGACCCAGCATAGTCACTATCCACAAATCCGTGCAAATATATAGGCATTCCATGTTTAAAAAAGAGACCAGAATTAGCTGAACCTTTAATATATCTAAGAACTCTTTTTGCAGCTACATAATGTGTCTCATGTGGTTCAGACATAAACCTTGACAACAGATTTGTAGCATACATAATATCTGGTCTAGTGGCACATAGATACAGCAAAGAACCAACTAGACTTCGATATTTAGATGCATCACACAGAGGAGATTCATCTTTCTTGTATAAAGATATACCATGGGTGACTGGAGTACTCACAGCTTTGCTATTTATCATCTGGAATTTTCTTAACAACTCATTTGCAAACTTCTCTTGTGAAATAAAACAACCAGAATCTGATTGAGATACTTGCAGGCCAAGAAAATAATGTAACTGTCCAAGATCAGTAATTTCAAACTGTTTCTCAAGACTTGCCTTCACTTTCAGTATCCCAGATTTATCACTCCCAGTCATAAGTATATCATCAACGTAAATAGAGAGAATGATACATCCAGATTCTGTAAATTTCAAATATAGAGTTGCTTCATTTTTACTACGTTCAAAACCAGTATCAATAAGCATCTTATCCAGTTTCATATTCCAAGCCCTTGGAGCTTGATGTAATCCATATAGAGCTTTTTTCAGTAAATAAACTTTTCCAGGTGCAAGCTTATTCTCAAAACCAGGTGGTTGTGTAACAAACACTTGCTCATACAGTTCACCATTTAAAAAGGCTGATTTAACATCTAAATGCATAACTGACCAACCCTTTTGAGCAGCAAGTGAAAGCAGTAATTTAACAGTGTCTAACCTTGCCACCGGTGCAAAAGTTTCTGAAAAATCCACTCCAGCTTCTTGATCAAACCCACGAACTACAAGTCTGGCTTTATGCTTGTTGATAGAACCATCTGCATTTAATTTCGTCTTAAATATCCACTTCAATCCAATGATGTTTTTATCTGATGGCTTATCAACTAGAATCCAGGTTTGATATTTCTCTATCATTGCTAATTCCTCCTGCATTGCTTGTCTCCACTTCGGGTTTTGCAAAGCAGTATTTATATCTGTTGGTTCAGTTTCTGCCAACCTGCAATGATCATAAATATCCTGAAGAGATCTGGTCCCTCTAACAGATTCTTCATCCAAATCAGATAACAGCTCAGTTTGAGGATCCAATCTGATTTGTAACTCATTCTGATTCTGAACTTTCATTTTACTCCAGTCCCATTTTGATATCTCATCAACTTGTACACTTCTATGCACAGTTACTAATTTATTCAAAGGATTATAAACACGATACCCTTTAGAGACTGAACTATATCCCACCAGGATTCCAATTTCAGCTCTGCTATCAAGCTTATCCCTCTTAGCTTCAGGTATTAGAGAATAACAAACACTTCCAAACACCTTCAAATGACTAACTGAAGGTTTCCTTCCCAACCAAGCTTCAAACGGAGTCTTGTCCTTTAACAGTTTGCTAGGAAGTCTATTTTGGAGATACACTGCACAATTAACAGCCTCTGCCCAAAACTCTTTTGGAAGCCCCTTCTCCATCATCAAACACCTTGCCATGTTCATCAAGGTTCTGTTTTTTCTTTCACTCACTCCATTTTGCTGTGGAGTATAGGGTATGGTAAGCTGGTGGATTATCCCATATTGCTTTAAATATGATTGAAACTGACCAGACAAATATTCCATCCCATTATCAGTTCTTAAAGTCTTTAACTTACAAGAACTCTGGTTTTCAGCTTCTTTTAAAAACTCTTGAAAACAACTGAAAACTTCTGATTTTTGCTTCAAGAAATAACACCAGCAATATCTTGTATAATCATCTATGAATATCAGAAAGTATTTCATACCACCCAAAGACTCAACACTCATAGGACCACATATATCTGAATGTACTAATTCAAGTCTTCCAGTAGTAGATAATATAGTATGAATAGGAAATGGAAGCTGATGAGCTTTACCTTGTTGACAGACTCCACAGATTCCCTCAGTCATTATCACAGAAGGTAAGCTATCAACCATATTTTTCCTTTTCATATACTTCACAGCTTCCATGTGAGGATGCCCTAACCTCTTATGCCATAACTCAGAGGTCTCCTCTTGATTAACGAAAGCTTGAGCATGCATATTAACCAAATCTAGTATGAAACTTCTGTTCTTCATAGGTACAGAAAAAAGAAGTTCACCGACAGGATCAAAAACTTGACAATTCATATCTTTCAGGATAAAATGATAACCATTTTCCAGAAGCTGTCCAACACTTAGCAGGTTCTCAACTACTTCAGGTACCCAGTACACATCTCTGATTTTTTTCTTTCCTGCCAGTGTATCAACTTCAACTTCTCCTTCCCCTTCAACACTCATCCTTGTACCATTTCCAACCTTTACTGTATATCCAGGTGCCTTAGACAATGAACCAAAACAATCAGCATCATGCGTCATGTGATGAGTACACCCAGAATCCAGCAACCACTTTTGTGATTTATTGCCTGAATCACAGCATCCAACTTCTATGGATGTCATAAATACATGATCATCAGGAAAATCCAGAACTTCACAGGTTTGAGCCATCTGCCCTTGTGACTTTTGTTTATTTTCAGGACACACCCTATCAACATGTCCAAACTGTTTGCATTTTTTACACTGTGCATCAGGCTTAAAAAAACACTGCTTTTCAGAATGATTCACCTTTTTGCAGTATGAGCATGGAGGAAACTTTCCACCCTTTCTGATCACAGATGAAGAGGTACCTTGATCCTTCTTAGGTAACTCTTTTTTCTCCCAAGATTTCTTCTTCTTACCTTCAATCTTATTTTCATCTTTATCCAATCGTCCCTCAAATTTTCCAGTAAATTTCTGGGCTAACAAAGCTTTAGCTCCAGCCTTGTTAAATTCTCTAAATGCCATTCTTTGCTCTGCTGCTTCTAGAGCACTCACTAGATCAGCAACCGTCATCTCAGATACATCATACACATCTTCTAGAGAAGAGATTTTAGCCTCAAACTTGGCTGGTAATGTAACCATAATCTTCTCCACAATTCGTTTTTCTTCCATTTTTTCACCCAACAACCGAATTTGATTCACTATTTTCAACAATCTGTCAATATAATCTTTTAATTTCTCATGTTCTAACATAAAAGTCATCTCAAATTCTTTTCGAAGATTATGAAGCTTGAGTTGTCTAGTACGAGCATTACCTTGAAAGATACGCTCTAATTCCTCCCAAATCTCCTTTGCAGTATTACAATCCATTATTCTTCCAAATACAGACTCTGCAATAGACTGGTGCAGAACACTCATAGCCCTAAATCTTCTTGAAATTTTCTCTTCATACATCTTGACCTGATTGATGTTGTTTGCATTCGGCTGAATTGGTTCGACATCAGATTCTATAGCTTCCCACAGCAATTGACCTTTCAAATAGGCTTTCATTTTCACAGCCCAAACTTGATAACCCTCTCCGGTGAAAAACGGTGCAGACGTTCCCGTCGGAGGTTGAAAACTCGAACCCTGAGAAGCCATACAAGCTCCGATACCACTGATGGAAGATTATGTGGACTTAGTTTAGAGAAAACAAGATTTACAGAGACGAACTTGTAAGAAATATGAAATCCCCTGTTAGGTTTCTTCAACCAGAGGAATATCTGTATCGTATGAGGGAAAGACTCGTCCTTCTCATTTCTCTTCAAAAGTTTTATATACATTGTGCAACAGGTGTCAAAAACACACAAACCTGGCACATATTCCAACCATAGACATAACAGCATACTTAAAAACGAAATTAAACATTAAGCATAATAGAAGCATGATCAGCATCATAACTTCCATTAGTGTCCTCATGAGAAATGGTTGAGGACTAGGGGCAGCTCCCATCACCAATTATAATACAATGCACCTTCCCCATCTTCATATGCACTCATCCCTTAAATTTGTTTGTATTCCACAACTTATTCCATAATTGGTACATCCCACTTTTGAGAACAATTAAGATTACCTTGGTCTAGTGGTGTGGGCGTGGGTGAGGTCAAGAGTTCGAATATTGATAACATAAAAAAAATTCTATAAAACAAAGTGAATTTCTTGATAGCATACATGTAGAGAATTTGTTAACAAAACGTTGGTCGTCTTAAAACACTTGAAAAACTATACCATGTCCATCGACCACAATGAATTCATGGGAATTCTCATCTGTCTGATTTAATTGGAGCACTCAAACACAATAACTTTTATGTGGTCCTTATTCAGGTTGGTAGGATCCAAAAAAAAAAAAAAGAACATTACATCTCATTCACAATTTCTCCGATGTGAACTGTTACAGGGCAGGAACTGTGGACTTGAAAATGAATCGGCCAGGCATCTTCTTTTTGAATGTAATCAGGCAGTTGAGATATGGGAGTCTATCTCATCTTGGTTAGCGGTGGCAGCTGTAAGCAGTCTGATCCGCTACAGCGTTTGGAAGAGCATATGAAGCAAGTGAAAGGAAAGAGGAGTAAAGAGGTATGGATAACAATCTGAATGGCGGTAGTCTGGCGACTCTGGTGTGAAAGAAATGCTACACGGTTTGATGGTGAAGCTCAAACGGATGTCTTGGAAAGTATAAAGATTGAAGTCTGGACTTGGCTATCAGCTTACAACCGAATACCAACAACTATGAGTCTATCAGAATGGCTGCGGCTACCAGTGTGCGGTCTAAATATAAGTGTTACAATTCCAATTTTAATGTAGATTGTTAGCCGTTTCGGCTATAGTTGATAATTTGTACTTATAAATATCAGTTGGTGAAATGAAAATCTCTTATTTATAAAAAAAACTGTTATAGGGCAGGAGGTGGGGCTTATATTTAGAGGTTAGGAACCATATATTTAGAGGAGAGCTTTTATTATTCAGACTCATGCGTATCGATTAAATGACTATCGTCCAGACGGGTAATCTTTACTATTTGATTTGCATCAATTATTGTGTCGCAATTTAATCTAACGGTCCAGATTGTTCGTCCCATTTAGTTTCCATATTTAGAGATTAAGAACCCATCATTCTGGGTTAGCCGAAAATCCAATTAGTGCATCGAGGGCATTGGCGAATACGACGATCTTGTTGCCGAGCTTGACATGAAATTTGAAAGGAAGTTACACCGACAAAATCGGTCGGACAGTGACCACTGAATGGCAAGAGGGTTGTTGGCACGGCGGCCAGGAGGAGATTAAAATGAACAATGGACTGAAGAAACTACGGCCATGTCCGAGCAGAGAGTGATTTCACCACAACTTCATAATTTAATCACTTCTCGTGCAATTTATCAAGAGATATACATAACGAGTACAAAGGCTTGAAAACACGATGATGCTAACCAAAATTGTACAAGTTAGATCCTCATGACCCATTAAGTATAACTCATCAACTTTTGTCTTGATGGCCAAACTGCATTCGGTACTCGATTTCTGACCTTGTGTGATAAGATGAGGATCATGAGATTGTTCTTTTTCATACATGATGAAGAAGAGAGAAGAGAGGGATGGTGAGAGTAATTCTCAAGTAGTTTGACATTTGTGTTCCTCACAATATAATTTTGATATATATCTATATAATATATATATATATATATATATTGGTGGCGTTCATTGTACATAACTTTATACATCACTTTATACATCACTTTTCTATTCCGGCCACTAGGATCGTCCGTTGACGGAATTGGGCATATCGTTA